>RJWJ010035435.1:0-16632 GCA_004363605.1 Indri indri
CCTTTGAGGTATGTATTATTATCTCCACTTTATAACAAGGAAATAAAGGCTCATGGAGGCTAAATGTTTCGTGTAAAAACACACAGCTCATAGGGGGAAAGTCAGGATTCAAGCACATCTCCCTATACCTTTCTATTACAACATGATTTAAGTCTTAGGATCTAAACTTTGGGGAGTTTATACATTGCATCCTACTTCTATGTTATTTGCACTGTTTGTGATTAAAAGTACCTTATTGTATGGGAAAAGTTTCTACTCTGGGTGAAATGACTCGTTTATATAGTGGTCCCATGGAGATGCCTTTGTATTTTCTGAGCTTTCCTGTCCTTATGATAACAATCTAAGACTGAAAAATTTTGGGAGTCAGACTATAAGGACACCAGCTTTAAGATCTATTGGGTCTACTCCAGAAGATCAAAGAAACTACCTATACCCCTCACTCCCAAACACATTCTCCACTTTTGAGGTTTTTCAAATGGGTCTAATATTAATAAAATGCATTTTAAAGGGCTATTACAGAGATTAATTTTAATCTGAAAGAAAATTTCCATCTACTTTTCAAGACAGGTTGTAATAAAAGGTAGGTTTTATTTATGATTGTTTATTTATGAGAAAACTAGTTGTCTTCTGACTTCTTAACATGATTATATTTGATAATGTCTTAACAGTTTATGTGTATTTTTCTTAAGTTCTAAGATAATAGCTATCCAAACTGTACCCAGAGAAATTCTTTTCTGGTACATCAAATATATTGTTCCAAATTATGATGCCTTCTCAGCACTATTTAGTGTTATTGTGTGTTCTTGCTCTTTTTAAAACTTATATTCTTATTTTGTATTTATAAAACATTAAGCACAAACTGGCTTGTTAAATATAAGAGCTACTGCAAATATTTCTTTGAAGAAATGAAACCACTGAATCAGCAATGCTGCAGCAAAGTTGGAATCACATGGACACTGAATTTGTTTTCTCTCTTCTCTCACTGAATGGCCTCTGCTTTGTTCTTGAATGTGCCCCTGAATGTCACTGAGGAGTTTCCATACCTAATTTACCTGAAATTTGTCTAATTTTCCTAGACAAAAAATTATATGCAGTTTAATATACATGTACACATATACATATGCACATATATGTATATTATGTGAATATTATATGTATATAATACATGTATATATGCAGAATATTAAGCATATAATATATTTATATATATTTTTTATTATGTATTTAAAGCTATGAGCCTGGCCACTGTAGAATGGTGGGAATCATGTCAGTTCTTGGCCACAAGAGCCAGAAAATGAAGCAAATCTTATGGCAGAATCATTCTCTATATAACTAAGAAACACGTTTCTTGGGTTGTGTGGAAGATGGGACAAAAAATAAAAGACAGGAGGCAGAGTGATGAAAAGTGTCCAGGTAGTCAAGTGCCTGGGTTCAAAATCCAGTTCTGGATCTTACTAATGGAGTGGCCCGGGGCAGTCCAGCCTCCTTTTGTGCCTCAGTCTCCTCTTATGTAAAACGTGTGATGAGCCCCTAACTCCGAGGGCCTAAGACTGATAGCTGCTGTTCTAAACAGTACTTCCTCCATGCCAGGCACTGCGGAAAATGCTCTAGTACATCAGGCCACTTAATGCTTCCAATACCTCTTTGAAGTAGGTGTGCTTACCTGAATTTTGCTGTTCAACCTTGCTCAAGGTCGCAGAGCCTGACCTAGAGCTAGATTCAAACACACATTGCTCTACCTGGGCTCTCAAGCCCATGTGTTAGGGGCAACTGTAAAATTGCTTTGTAAACTGGAAAGTGTTAACATAGACAAGGTATTTTCTTTGGGGAAAAGAGAGTGAGGAAGGTGGGGAGTGGGGGTGGACAGGAGAAGGGAGATGAGATCTAGGTCAGGAGGACGAGAGCAGGCTCTGGTTTCTGTTGTCACGCCCCGCACACAAACCCAGGAGAGGACTGGGGGATGGAGCGTCTGGGTGGTGGGTGGCGTTCACGTACCACGTGCCCACAGTCAGGTGGGCAAGCACGACTGTGCACCCACGTCCACGGCATGTTTTCACAGCTTCCTCCAGCACATCCTGGGCGCCCTGGTAGGCAGTTAGCCTCTTACGCAGGGATAATATGCTCTTCCAAGTGCCTGGACCCCTCTGCTGGGTGCCAACAAGCCAGGCTTATGCTAAGGGTGTCACCTGCTTCCTCTGAGAATCCAGATGAACAACCAAAACGTCTGGGAAAAGGAAACATTTGCGAAAGCTCCTGTTGTCAGAAACTGCTGCAGAAAGAAACAAGGGCTCCTTACCAGCTGCGTGCCGGCACACTGTGGAGTATCCACACAATGGATTACTTTCTAGTACCTCCAGTTTTCACACGATATTTGAAATTCCAGGTTAAGGTCACTTAGTTAGGAACTGACCACCTGAACAAAAAATTCTAAAGATCCTTGTGGATTACTATTTTAAACTTTCTTATGATCTTTGTTCTCTAACACCTCACCACGTGCCCATAGTCAGGTGGGCAAGCACGACTGTGCACCCACGTCCACGGCATGTTTTCACAGCTTCCTCCAGCACATCCTGGGCGCCCTGGTAGGCAGTTAGCCTCTTACGCAGGGATAATATGCTCTTCCAAGTGCCTGGACCCCAATCTGCTGGGCGCCAACAAGCCAGGCTTATGCTAAGGGTGTCACCTGCTTCCTCTGAGAATCCAGATGAACAGCCAAAACATGTGGGAAAAGGCCAAAACGTGATTGCAAAGGCCCCCTAGCCATGTGCTTTGCTTCTTATTTCACAAGGAAGTGGTTTCTTGAGAAACAGTTTCCATTTACAGAGGGGGAAAAGCGGGATTTTTGCTGCTTTCCATTGCGGGTCAGAACCACATGAACAATGACGCCTTAACAAGCTGAGTAATCAATCTTTAACAATTGAGTATTTTCTGTGGGCACAGAGGACTTAATTGGATGGCAGCATTTCACAGAGACCTGGAAGTTTGTGATAACGGTAACAATTAATCAGTGACATTTATATAGTACTACATAGTTTATACAGTATTTCACAAGTCTCATGTGGTTTCGGCATTTAATATACTTTAAAAAAGTAATAACTAACACTCATTGAGTCTTGCTGTAGGTCAAGCAGTTACATGGAACCCGTTCAATGCATTCGTTTATTAATCCCCAAGACAAACTTATGCTTCCTCCATGTCATAGATGAGGAAACTGAGGCTCAACGGAGATAAATGAGTCCCTCAATCAGGCATTAGTACTTGGCAGCTTTTCCGTTTCTTCACACCCACAATGCAGTTGAATTATTGCTGAGAGGCTAATCCACACCTCAATATCTGGATTGTCTTAGGAGAGGTGAGGGGTGGTGGTGTCCTTAGCTCGTGTCACCAAGTGTTCCATGGAACTACCGATAAAAGGTTCTGGGGTCAAGTGGGTATGAGAACTGCTGAGTTACATAAAACTAAACACATATATTTTCTTTTTTAAAAAGTTGCTTCTCAGCAGCTTCATGTTTCCCCAGTCACACGTTGGGGGATGCTGACCTAGGTTATTCCCCCAAAGAAAGGGCGGTAAAGGCAGAGCTAGAAGGCGAGTCACTTTGGCCTCCCAGAGTCTGGTAACCCTTTCTTCTCTCTATCCTAGAAGGTGGTTGAGGAAACACTGAAATGAAAGCAACTTAACTTAGAAAAAGCGTATTAAAAAATACGCTCTGCACCTGCTGTCTTCCCTGTTCCAGCCTCAGTCTCAGCCCCACCCTCAGCATCGCAGCTCGGGGAAGATGTGGGACCTGGGCCGTAGATGGCTTTGGGATCCAATCCCATCTCTACCACCCTTCAGTAATGTGAACTTGGGAAAGTTATTAGTATTTACCCTCTGCACAAGGAAACATGTTTTCATAACATATTCACTGGTTTATATCATGCAGGAGTTTCCTTGTCAAACTCTTCCATTCACTAAGAATAACAGATTATTATGCATCTTTTATTATGCTTACTTTTGTCTTTTATAGCTAGATATTCCAACTTCCATTTCAGTATCTATAAAATGGAGATAATGATACCTACCTGGTGTGGTTGTTGTAAGGATTAAGATTCTGTAATAAAACAGCTAGGATGAAGTCTGGGACTGAGCAGGTGATCAATAGTGGTACCTATTCTGCCAAGCTAGGAATAGAGCCTTCAAAAGAAAAGCTGATCTTTGCTATGGCCTTGGCCCTGGCATATGAAAGGGATTTAGTAAATATTTGCTTTGCTGATTTTCAGTAGTGTGTTAGCCACAAATCTCCATGTTGTCCCTTCACCAAAAAGTTCAAAAATATAACGTATTTATCACACGTAGCAGTAGGATCATAGTGGGCGGTCCTTACGGGAATGCTTTTGTATGTCCTTAGCATGACATGTGATTCTTAAAGGACTTAAGAGGAATGTGAACTAGGACAACACCCCTGCAATTCCACAGCACGTCACCATTTATAAACACTTTCTCCTATGTGATTGCACTCGAGCCTTTCACAGATCCTACAGACCGGATATCTCCTTAGTGCGCCTGAGGACACTAAAGGGCCTGCGGCTCAACCCATACAGTAGGAATTCCTCTTTGCAGCAAAGGGGACAAATGCAGTGACATTTCAAGGCAGCCTATTCCATCCTCAGTGCCAAACCTTACAGGTCCCTTCTCTTGAGGTGAGATCTCATTCTTCCATCGTGCCTGGTGCTACCCCTGGGGACCACGGAAGAGACTGATCCCCCAGAACAGCAGCTGCATGTTCTCCCCACCTCGTCCTCCCATCTGTAGACAGGGAGAACAATGGAAAGGACCTGGATTGTCAGAGCAATTCTACCTCAAGTACTTACATCTTTCATACCTTTTTCCATATAGGAGGAATTTTTCTAAAACCTGGAAGAATTCTTGGCTCTTCTGATCCCCATGCCCCACCGAATGAAACCAAATTGCTCGGCCAGGCCTTCACAATCTGGTCACAACCTACCTTTCAGGTTGCTCTCTGGCCCTGTCTGCCTCCTTCCCTCAGCCCTTCCCCACCACAGTAGACTCACTCTTCTCTGAATGATGCATATATTCTTCTATGGCATCTATCATTTTTTGCATTAGCGTCTTGTTCGTGTTGCTTTCTCTGGTAAGAGTATTCTATTCCCCTTCTTTTCTAGGAATACTCCTATTTATTTTTAAGGCTTGGCTTAAATTTCATATCCTCCAGCTTCTCCAGGCAGTTATTTACTTCTTGCTGTATATTATGATAGCATATGAACACATCACTATGGGTATAGGACTGTAACACTCTAATATAGTCATTTGGTTGATAATTGGCTTGTCCCACTAGACTGTGAGAGCCTGGTAGCTACGGGCAGTGCCTTATTCACTATGGTGCCCGCAAGCACTTAACACAGTACCTGGTGCAACTTGGTAGATGCTCGATAAACAGTTTTTTGTTGTTGTTTGTTTTTCTGACAGGGTCTCACTCTCTTGCCCAGGCTGCAATGCAGTGATGTCATCACAGCTCACTGCAACCTCAAATTCCTGGGCTCAAGTGATACTCCTGGCTGAGCCTCCCTAGTAGCTGGGACTACAGGTACACAGCACCACTCCCAGATAATTTTTCTATTTTTTTACAGATGGGGTCTTGCTATGTTGCTCAGGCTGGTCTCCTGGCCTTAAATGTTCCTCCCACCTTGACTTCCCAAATACATGGGATTACCAGTGTGACCCACCACACCCCACTGATAGATGTTTGTTGAATAAAGAGTAGTGGAGTGGAAGCATCCTCCTGCCTCAAGAGTTAACACACAGCCAGGGGCTAGTTGGAGTCAGGAGGGTCTGGTGATTTTGAGACTCTAATGTTCTGAGTGGAGTCTTAATGTTGGGATAATTATTATACCTCCCATATCTGGCACTACCAGGAGAATTTGTGGGTCAGAATAGGAAATAAAGGGAGGGGTGGCTGTGCCCTACGCACATATCCTTGCTGACTGGGAGGCCTAGGAGGGCCTGCTGCCCCGAGCACCCATTGTAGCGTTCACTGCTAAAGTATTGAAGCTTCCTGGAAATTCAGTTTTAGGGGCTTTCTTACCCAAGGCAGTCTAGCCCTTCAAGTTTCTGAGGACTCGAAGAATGAGTCCCCCAGAAGATGGGTCAGATGATCATAACATTAGGCTCAGCTGACATAGAAAGGAAGGGGTTGCATTTACCAAGAGAGGCCATGCTCTTTGGGCAACAATAAGAACAGCTCCCTGTTCTTCTAGAGGGACAGACTTCCCTTAAGTCCCCTCTGCTCAGGCTGCTGACTGCAGCGTCTCCTTGGTGGCAGAGGAGTCAGGACCAGAGAACAAGTCACAACCCAATTAAGTGATCCTAGAATCTGAAACAGCGCCAGCTGCCACAGAACAAAGCAGGTTTTCAGGGACCTGAGGGCCCCTAAGGAAATCAGGACAAAGCAGTTTCATTGGATGTAAGTAAATAAACTTTCTGACTTGATGAATAGGCATCTCCCCAAGTGGTCAGGCAGAGGGATTTGTTACCTTGGGGGTGGCTGTGGAATTTTCTTTCCTAGGGATTTTAACAGCAGGTTACATTTTTATCTGTCTGGAGTTATTCAGCTGTGAGCCATCCTGGAAGCAGGGAGGGGGTGGCAGCTAGGAAGGATTAGTCTACCGTTAATTATGGAAACTGCTTGAGAGGAGGTATGAGGGGAATTGTGTATGATCTATAGGTATATTTTTACCACAGGCAAGTCTTCCCTCGGCTAGCCATAGAGGCATGATTTGTTTTCTGTGATGATTCAGAGTTCTTGGGATTCGACTTGCTAAATGAGCCCCTTAATCAGTATCCAGAATGGTGTCAGAGTTCCGGAAGACGAACACATAGATATAAACCAAAAAAGTTGCTTTAACTCATCCTGTAGGCTAAAAACAACTTTGAAAAAGCCTGAATTAGTAAGGGTAGAAACAGGTTGTTAAAATAATTAACCACATCTTTGATGTGGGAGGCAGCATGGTATAGCAAATTAGCTCTGGAGCCAGAGTTTCTAGATTCAAATCTTACCTCTACCACCCACTAGCTGTGTAATCTTGGGCAAGTGTCTTCACTAACCTCTCTGTGCCTCAGTTCCTTCTTCTATAAGAAGAAAAATAACCGTTCCTACTTCATGTGGACATTATAAGTATCAAATAAACTTATTCATGTACTTAGTACAATGCTTGGCATGTGAATAGTACTAAATAAAATAAAATATTTTAGCTCTTATTATTGTTTGCCAAAATATCCATGTGTGCTACTATACCTCTAGCTCATGGGGCCAAATTTTATGTGAATATATAACACTAAGAGTATGGAAATGAATGCCTTAGAGGTCCCTACATTGAGTAAAAAAGTCATGAGCCATGAGTAAGTGATTTGGCAAATTTGTGTAATTAGCATAATTGGTAAGCATTGTGTTAAAAAATATCCAGCTCCTTCAAGGAAAGGGATTTTGGAGCTTTATATCCCATTCTTACCCTTCTTGCCTCATGCGCGTCAGTCCGATTGGGCACCTGCGTTTCCCCTTTAGTCCTTTTCCTCAGGTGTCGTCTCTGTCTCGGAATCCCTCACTCTCCTGCAGCCTCCTCTGCCTATTAAGATCTCACCCACCTTTCAGGAGCCCCTCAAATCCTGCCTCTTCCCACGTCCTCCGCTCAGCCTTCCTGGAGCTCTCCAGGGAGGTGGTCTCCACTTGCTCCGTATCTAAGAATCTTCTATATCTCTTTTAAGATACTTAGCACTTTCTATGTTGTTGTGTAGTTTATTTGTACATTTGTCTAACTTCTCCTCCTACCTGTGAACATCTCGTATCTTCCATATCCCCTAGCACAAAGCCTTCCGCATCATGAGTGCTTGACAGCACTTATTGAGACTGAAGTCAACCTCATAATCTAATGTTTGCTATAAAAAACTTCCACTCTTTGGGTGTCTGGGTTGTGTATACTTATGCTTCTGGTAGCAGGCATCACTAGGGAGATTGAGCAAAATTTCTTATTCTCATGTAGGAGAACATGTGTTTCCCCCAAAAGAACAGAAGCCTTTACACTGGGCCTCAAATCCAATGCTGAATGCAATTCTAAATACCAAATGCAATACTCTGTTAAGTATATTTTCACATTGACATTATGAAGTAGGATATAGTCATAGGATAGTCTCCTGGGGAATGAAAGGTCCGCTCTAAGTGAAGAGGTGTGGAAACTGGGGATGTGCAGGCTGGGTGAAGAAGGCTCTCACTGCCTTCAAATATTTGAAGAGTTGTCATGGTGATGGTGAGGGGCTGAACTCTGAAATGCTTCAGAGGACAAAACTAGGACCAATGGGTGGAAATTACCAGGAGGCAGATTTCAGCCCAATATTAGAACATTCTAATAAGCGTTGCTGTTTATCAGTGGAAGGAATTGCCTGAAACAGCAGTAAGCTCCCCAAGTGCAGTTTTTTGAACAGAGGCTGGATGATCTCCTTGCTATGGGAGTATGGGGTGGGAGACCGGGCTTCATGACCTCCAAGTCCCCCTTTCACCCCAAGATTAATTGATTTTATGGAAATCTGTATTTGGGCAAAGGGTGGTGTGATAAATATCCTGCTTTATGCTGCATTTTGAATGCCTGCTGAGTTAGGGATAAAAAAGAAGTCAGTGGCTTATTTCATTGCCTTTTCCAAAGAAAGGGATATAAACTTTCATTTAGGGATTTTATAAAATCCATTTAGTTTGATTTCCTTGTCTCATGGCTTAAATGCAAGGAGGTACTAGCTGAGTTTTCTACTTGGTGACAGGCTAATCTGTGTTTGCACAAATTGTTTCCTGTGAATCTTGTTCTCGAGTCCATATTTATAGGCTGTACTTGATACCAGGGCTGTATTTCTATGCCTTGATAATTAGTGCAAAGATGTTCGTGCTCTGCATGTTGAAGGAGGGAAGAGCTATTTGTAATCTTGTACTAACCTCAATTTCCTGAGTGACTTGAACAGTTTTCACACACTTTCTACACTCCTGTGGATAATGACATTGCTAGCTTGCTCCCATGCTGTTAATGTATTCATGCGTATTCTTAGGACAAAAAGAGTACACAGTGTGTTGGCTGAAGGGGGTCCCTTCATTTCCTCCTCCTCAGTCTCTCCCAGACAGAACAAAGTCTTTCCTGTTATTGATTAAGACCATGTTTGCATTTTCAAAGTAATTAGCAATGGATTCTTCTGCATTTTTCTATAATGCTTGTACTTTATGGTTACACCATCAGATGCATAACTTGCATTTACACCAGTATATACTAGATTATTTATACCAAACACTTGTATGTCCTCGCTTTAATCTTACCACTGGACAATCTATATTAAACATTTTCTCATTCATCAGGTTATTGGGCAAGTGAGAAGCGTTTCCTACGTCTACTCCCAACTCTGCACTATCTCTACGTTTTTCATTTTTTATTTTAGTTGAATTCAAACGGTAATATTATTCTGGAAATTCTGCTTGTCTCAGGGCAGTTGGAAACAGGAATTGGCTTTTAATTAAATTTAAACACAAAATAAACAGTTCTTTGGTGGAAGGATGCTCCTCTTGCCTTTAATCTGCAACAGTTGCAACAGAACAGAGTAATTGCCCTCACCGTATTTATTTTGGGCAAAGCTTTCTTGCTAGCCATGTTCTGATTTAATTAAACTGAATTTGAGCTACAATGGGAGATATAATATATGCATTAATAATGTTTGTATTAATTTATTTTAAGTTTAAAAGCCCTTTTCCTTAAAATAATTATTGAATTTTACGGAAGGAGCTTCTGAACAAACAAAACCACCTAAAGCTCTAACCTAGAAAGGGAGGGAACAGGTGGGTAGGAGATCCTTTTATAATCACTTAAATGTTACCTCTTTCTGTTCTCTGCTCTAGTTGGGAGTGTTTGTCCTTTTTGCAAAGACTTTTCATTCTTCACTAATAACAAACAGGAAGAAAAAAGATTTTTTTCTCTCCATCTTTGGCTTAAATCAGTAAACAAAAGTTGCTGCAGAAAACAGGCTGAATTTTCTAGTTCTTTCTTAGGATCAGGATAGCCAGATAACACATCTCTTCTCCCTGTGCTTACATTTTGTGCTGTTCTCAGTGTTTTATTTAGGATCTGATTGGTTTCACATACCACCAGATAGAGCAGAGAGAGAAATAATTTCCCCAGGAGGTCTCTAAGCTATTAGGATATTACTATAGAAACAGTCTGTCAGCACTGACATTCTCGCACATCAAAATTTGTTTACGTAGAAAATGAACTATATAAAACCATCCTGATTGCACTTTTCTCCCTCCTCCATCTAACTAAACCATTGTCTGCTTTAGGTTTTGATGCCATTCTCACAACTATTTAACTGTTCATTCAATAAATAAAAATTAGTAGTTTTTTTAAAATCCGCAATATGTACTGTTGCAACCTGCATACAGAGTACCTTGAGCATCCTGCTCAGTTTCTGAAATGCGATCAGAAATGCCATCTTCTTTTATCAGTGTTGGATCATGTTACCTGAACTTTACTTAGATTTTTATGAGCAAAGTTGGAAGCTCGTCATCACCAACTTTAATCCTCAGAGGTCAGGCTCTCTGCCACATGGTGTCGGGGAGCTGTTGGGAAGGACATGCTGTCGTCTTTAGAATAAAATCCCTAAGGCTTTAGAAACTCTTGGTTTAGATATTAAGCTCAGATTTATGCGCTTGCTAAACCACCCAGGCTTTCCAAGTGTCAAGGTGGTTTTAATAACCTTAACTAAAGGAAAAATTCAGAGTGAAACTTTAAAAATAAAGGACAGAGCAGAAAGAGGAATTAAGATTTCTACAATTTGGTTTACAAAATCAAAGACGTTTCTTCCTTAAAAAGCATGATGGCTTTTTAGCTTAAATATTTTATTCCAAGTAACTTCTTGCCTTTTTAGCTCAGCACTGCATTTTTAGTAATGGATTCTGCCAATCTCAGGGAGAGAATGCTTCCCCCTGGAATTACTGGAGTGCTTGGAACTTCATAACGCCATCACTCTCTCTGATTGTCATTGACATAACAGCACAAATAGCTAAATATGTTACCAACAGTTTCTGGACTTCAATGATTCCAATTATTGTTTATTTATGGTCAATTCAACATACTCGAAAGAGAGTGTTTCTGATCCCTGTTTTTAAAATCCACATAATATGCTGGGAGGTTGACATCATCCAGGTCTCACTTATTCTATTTATCCTATGAGTGTTTGCTAAGAGAAACTGTCACCAGTTGCCACATGTCACTTCTGTAGTTAACGTCTAAATTACTTATTGCTTGATGTGGGGTGGAGGGTTTCAAGGGAAACAACAAGGATGTCAATGTTAAGACTTTTCATTCTTTACATACAGTGTGGACAATATGGTACACTGTAAGTAAAAGCACTAATACCAGACATGCGTAAAGAAGGGCTCAGAGAGAGTCAGGGTGAGTATATGAGATTAAGAAGGACAATTCAGGGGATGATGTGGAAGAGGATACAAGACGCTATAGCTAGGGACGAGCGAAAGGTAGCCAGGGCAAACCTATGGTGGAGCTGCAGAGGTTTAATAAGCTAGAGCATTTAGCCCTGTTTGTTCTCTAAGTGAGAACTAGGTTGTAAACAGCATGGTGATGTCTGTGGCATTTGTCACCGTGTCCCTACCTGCAATTTCTATGCCCTTTCCCTTCTGTTTGGCAGCCTATGAGTTCTGTCATCTCAGTTTTTGTACCTTTCTGTGTTCTGGTTATACCTTTTGTGAATGTTCTATATTTGTTATGCTATTCCTTCATGGCTTCTCTCATTTTCTTAATTTATGTCATTTTAAAATATTAGATTACAGTAGTCAGTGACTTTGTGACTACATATATATATATATATATATATATTTTTTTTTTTTTTCCTGGTATGTGCTAATTGTCTCAGAACGTGGTTTGGATCATTTCCCCTTTCTTCTTGCATTTGCTTGGTGCTCTATCCTCTTCTGTTACTCAGGGCACGATGTGATGAGTTTTCCTGTGCTTTTAGGAGTTCCTTGTAGAGGATGGGAGTGGGCCAGGAAAGCTTTCCCAGCTTTCCGGCTGTTGCCAAACAGTTCAAAATATGGCCTCCCCCGGGAGCCGCCTCCCATTGCGTTTTCCTGCTTTGTGAATTGTTGAACCTTCTCTGTCTCCTTCATCCCCAGTGTGCCCGTTCTGTCCCTTGGATTCTCTTCTAAGGGTTTGCCTCAGGATGCGTCTTGTTCACCTGGAAGGGGTTTAGTTGAGGATTCTGAGAGTTGCAGTTGCTCGGGTCACCCCCTTCCCTGCCCCACCATTAGGGAGAACTCTGCACGTTCTCCCTAAGGAGCACTTGCGGGGCGTGCGATGCCCGGGGATGGGATCCCACTCGGAGTGGGATTCTCCCTCTGGGTGTGAGCACCGGGGCTGCCTCGGGGTCTCCCAGCTCAGCACCATCAGAGCTGCTCTGCCTGAGCTGTTTTCCCGGCCCACTCACCTCACAGAGGCCAGAGTCAGGCTGCTGGGGGCTGATGGGCGGATGGAAAGAGAGGGAAGGATTCCTCCTTGCAGATGCGCTCTCCCTCATCCCCGCTCCTTCCCCGCCGTTCTCCTTACAGTACTCTGTTTTGGGGAGGGGATTTGGAGAGATTCACACACTACTCCAGTGGTCCCCACCTTGCCCCTCTCAGAAGCCCTCCTTCCCCTCGAGGTCTAAGTCCTTCTTTGGGATCCAGGGTTTCAGATCACAACCCCCTTTGGGCCTTCTACTTGTTTGATGACTCCTTATACATTAGTACGGTTCCCTCCTCTGATCTCCCCTTTGTACGTGGTCTTCAAGGGCTGTGTTCTCAGTTCTCTTTTCCACACTTTTCCTGGGTAATCTTTACTGTACCCACAATTTTAAAATCTGTTTCTCTTTGATGAGGATTTCTCTGATTCATATCCAATTCCTAGTTCTCTGCTAAACTTCAGACTCATGTTTCAGGTTGCTCCTCAGATGTACAGCAAGTGAATTAAATTTGGAAAAATACAAAACTAAAAACTTCTCAGCTTCAGCTTCCCACCCAAAACCATTGTACCCTAATTCCGTGGCTAGAATCAGTTTTCCAGGAATCTGGTAGTTGTTCTGGATTGTCCCCTCACCCTGACTCCTTTAGTATGGCAATCCCTAACACTGGCCAATTCTGCCACCTAAACTTTACTTTTAGGTTTTTTAATTTTTAAAAATCTTTTCTTATCCTTCTGTGCTCTCCTAATCCAGATACTGTGATCTCTTGACTGAACTATTGTGGTGTCCTTGACTCTTGGTCTTGACACTGTCTTGTCCACTCTTATAGTCTTATCAGAATAACTTATTAACAACAACAACAAAGAATCATATTAACTACCCTATTTAAAAATTTCCAGTGGATCTTTATGGCTTAGGGCAGTGGTTTTCAAACCATTTTTGCATTGGCAGTCAAGTGTTTTGAGCTTTGCCCCAATATAGATATGCTTATTTATTTCTTTATGGGCCATATATATGTAAAATAATGATGATGTTAATAATAACTAACATTTATGAGCAGCTCTTTTCTTTATCCTAAGCACCGTAAGTACATTTAACCAAATATATTATTGCTTCACTTATTGAAATCTATTCACTCAATCATCACAGAATGCATAGATATAATAAAAATAAAAAGGAATAAGAGGAAGGTGAAGCAAACAATATTTTAGAATAATTTTTTAAAGTTTTTATTTAGAAATGGTACAAAAACTTTTCTGCTCTCCAATTTTAGTAGTTGCATTTATGTTCTGGAGACCTGGTTTTAATTACCTTGCTCATAATGATGGTATCATGGTATAGTGTTGCTATAATTTACTGGCATTCTATATATTTTACTCATATTTTATTTCACATGTTGTCTATCTTCCCCCACTAGAATCAAAATGCCATGAATCAGGGATCTGACTATTTTGTTCACAGCTCTTTCTTTGGCATCCAGAAGAGTTCCAGTTAGATAATAGGTACTCAATAAATATTTATTAAGTAAATGAATGAAGAGCTAATATGTTAATATACAATATTCATTTAGAAGGAGGACTATTGTTAATGATAGTGGACATGTATTCCTTTTTTCAAATAGTCTATTTGGTAATTTAGATTTCAGGGATTCTAAATTTTCTTCAGATATGACTAGACCATTCTTATTTTTACCTGATGGTGTATCTGCTAAAGAGCTCATCATAGGCTAGAGAGAGTGTCAGTTTGTCATATTGGTATTGTCTGATTTCTTGTTAGTATGTCCAATCTGTAGTTGGTGTTTCACAAGAATATTTTTAAAGCTACAGATACATTTTATGAAGATTGGTTATCAGGACTAGACAATATAATCCATAAATACACAAATATATGTCAGAAACACATGACCTACAATATATGCTGATATAGTGAAAGTGAACAAATGAGTGAGGATACTATCTTTAACAATTCCATGTCTCGAAATGTCCTCCCCCCACCTTTTCCCACGGAATACATCACATACCATATAACAGTGATAACTTCCTTTTATATGATTCAAATGGCAGTGAGTGCTAATCCTTACATTAACTATTAGTAAGTATTAATTGGTTTTTTTGGGTTAGAGAAATAATAAAAATGTAAGTTTTGGTTCCACTTCCACTAATGAGCAAGTATAGCTCCTATCAGATCAACCATCCTGCAGCTAATATCTATAAACTTTGGACAAAATATAAAGCAACTACCTGAAGGCTATGTAGAGTGAACAAAGCAGAAAGATCCTGGAATGGGAGTTACATTTTAAGAAAGGAAATGGTATTGGGTGAGTGCCTCATTCTTGACTGCTTTTAGCCTGAGGTTAGACCTGGATGACCTATTACAATATGGAGAGTTAAATATGGACAGAAATGCGCAGTCTTACTGTTCTGAGGAACCAGAGTTTAAGGTGATTGCAATAATTGGAAAGTGAGGGAATGCCAGAAAGGAGAGAGCAAACACATAAATGTTTCCCAAATCTCTGGATAATGCCGTGCACATGCAGAGAAGACTCCAAGCAGCCTATCTAAAGCTAAAAGGACTTAACTGCCATTTCAAAGTTTGGAGTTTTAATTCAGGCAAGTTAACTGCCTGCTAAAACAAAAGTCAGTGTTCCTTTGAGCAACACAACAGAACCCAGGGTCTCTACAATGTATCATTTATAATGTCCAAAGTACAAGCCAAAATTTCTAGACATACAAAGAAAAAGCAAAATGAATTCCATACTCAAGAGAAAAGGCAAGCAATGGAAACTGACTCTGACGTGAAATTTAATGCACTTATTATCACTGTAGTCAAAGATGGAAAGGAAATATGCTTATAATTAATGACAAAATAAGAAATCTCAGAGAGATAGAAACTACAAAGAACAGAATCACGTGAAATTCTAGAACCAAGAAATACAATATCTGAAATAAAAAATTTACTGCATAAATTTAGTAGCAGATTGGAAATGACAGATAATGACCTTAAAGACAGATAGTTGAATGAAATTATCTGATCTGAAGATCAGAGAAAAAATATTGAAGAAATGAACAGAGCTTTAGAGACTTATGGGAAAAATCAAATGGTATATTTATAGGCTATATATGTATGTAATTCATTTGCACAATATATAACTATTTGTAACTGGAGTCCCATGAGGAAAAGATAGAGATATTAGGGCAAAAAATTTTATTTTAAAGAAATGACGGCTAAAAATTTCTCAAATTTGTTGAAAGACATAAGTTTACAAATTCAAAAATCTAAGTAAACTCAAGGTAGGATAAGTATGAAGAAAACTGCAATTGGATATACCATAGTCAAACTGCTTAAAATCAAAGATGAGTAGAATATCTTGAAAGCTATGAGGAAAAAAATAACCCGTTACACACAAAGGAATAACTCCTGACTTTTCTTATCAGAAAAATAGAGGCCTGAAGACAATGGAATGACAACTCTAATTTGCTGAAAGTAAAAAAAAAAAAAAAAAAAAAAAAAAAAAAAAAAAAAAAAAAAAAAAGGAAAAGACTGTCAACCAGGAATCTTTCAAGAATAACAAATATAAACAAATATATAGAAAACAGTAATAAAAAGATGGATTGATGTATAGATAGAGGGATGAAGGGTGTTTAAGCAAATATAGCAAAGGGTTAATTGTACAATTTAAGCGGTAAATACATCGGCATTCTCTACACAATTCTTTTAATATTTTATATGCTTTAATTTTTTCATAATATATAATATTGGGAAAATAGAAGTAATATTTTCTTTCATAAGCCCTAATGGTTATCTTGTTAACTCTTTTTGGGATACCTCAGTTGGAGGCCACTGACCTAAATGGTAGCATCTAAACAAAGTGGTCTACTAGGACCTTTGCCATTTGACTCTGGCTTGCCTCCCAAAGCTGCTTCTCCTCTTATTCCTTGCCTTGTATTTTAAGCTTCAAGAATATGGAATATTCTAGCATGTTTGTTGTAGTTCAGCTTCTCTTCACTTGTGCTTTTCTCCAGAATCCCTTCTGTACTTAACCTCTGACAAATTCCTAATCAGCTTTTAAATCACAGCTTTCGTGGAAATTCCTTTATGATTTC
>RJWJ010035436.1:0-16646 GCA_004363605.1 Indri indri
ATACTTTAACAAATCTCTCCCTGTCCCTCCTTCCCTTTTATCTTTCCCAGCATCTAATAGCCTCTGTTCTACTTTTTAGTTCTGTGAGATCGACATTTTTAGCTTCTGCATATGAGTGAGACCATGAAGAGTTTAACTTTTTATTTCACTTAATGTCCTCTAGTTCCATCCATATTGCCATGAATGACAGAATTCCATTCTTTTTTTGTGGCTGAATAGTATTCCATTGTGTATATAGGAGGGCTGTATGAAAAGTATCCAGCCATCTTCTTTATCCATCATGTATCGTTGGACATCTAGGCAAATTCCGTATCTTGGCTATTGTGAATAGTGCTGCCATAAACATGAGGGTGCAGATATCTCTTTGAAATACTGATTTCATTTCCTTTGTATAAATGCACAGTAGTAGGATTGCTGGATCATGTGGTAGTTCTACTTGTAGTTTTTAGAGGGACCTCCATACCATTCTCCATAGTGGCTGTACTGGTTTACATTCCCATCAACAGTGTGTAAGATTTTCCTTTTCTCTGCATCTTCCTCAGTATTTGTTATTTTTTGTCTTTTTAGTAATAGCCATCCTAACTGCGGTGAGATGATACCTCATTGTGGTTTTGATTTGCATTTCCCTCATGATTATGATTTTGAGCATTTGTTCATGTTTGTTGGCCATTTGCGTGTCTTCTTTTGAAAAACATCTATTCAGATACTTTGCCCATTTTTAAATCAGATTGTTTATTTTCTTACTGTTGAGATGTTTGAATTCCTTGTATATTCTGGATATTAATCCCCTGTCAGACAAGTAGTTTTCAAATATTGTCTTGCATTCTGTAGGTTGTCTTTTCACTCTGTTGTTTTCTTTGCTGTGCAGAAGCTTTATAGTTAGATATAATCCCATTTGTTTATTTTTGCTCTTATTGCCTGTGCTTTTGAGATATTACTCAAAAAATCTTTTCCAAGACCAACGTCCTTAATTGTTTCCCCTGTGTTTTCATATAGTAGGTTTATTGTTTCTGATCTTATATTTAGGTCTTTGATCCATTTTGAGTTGATTTTTGTATAGGATGAGAGTAGGGGTCTAGGTTCATTCTTCTGCATATGGAGATCCACTTTTCCCAGCACCATTTATTAAAGAAACTGTCCTTCTCCCAGTGAGAGTTCTTGGTACTTTTGTAAAAAATCTGTTGGCTGTAGATATGTGGATTAATTTCTGTGTTCTCTATTCTGTTTCATTGGTTTATTTGTCCGTTTTTAAGCCAGTACCATGTTGCTTTGATTACTAAAACTTTATAATATATTTTGAGGTCTAGTAGTGGTTGATCATTTTGCTCAGGATTGCTTTGGCTATTTGGAGTCTTTTGTGGTTCCTTACAAATTTTAAGATTATTTTTTCTATTTCTGTGAAGAATGTCATTGGTATTTTGATAGGGATTGCATTGAATCTATAGATTGCTTTGGGTAGTATTGCCATTTTAACAATATTACTTATTCTGATCCATGAGCATGGGATGTCTTTCCATTTGTTCGTGTCCTCTTCAATTTTTTTCATCTGTGTTTTGTACTTTTCCTTATAGAGGCCTTTCACCTCCTTGGTTAAATTTATTCCCAGGTATTTTTTGGGTAGCTGTTGTTAATGGGATTGCCTTCTTGATTTCTTTTTCAGATAGCTCATTGTGTATAAAAACACTATTGATTTTTGAATATTAACTTTGTATCCTATAATTTTACTGAATTCATTTATCAGTTCTAAGAGATTTTTAGTAGAGACTTTAGGTTTTTCTACATATAAGATCATATCATCTGCAAACAAGGACATTTTGACTACTTCTTTCCAATCTGGATGTCTTTTATTTCTTTCTCTTGCCTCATTGCTCTGGCTAGGACTTCTAGTACTATGTTGAATAAGAATGGTGAGAGTGGGCATTCTTGTCTTGTTCCAGTTCTTAGAGGAAAAGCTTTTAGCTTTTCACCATTCAGTGTGTTAGTGTGGGTTTGTCATACATGGCCTTCATTATGTTGAGGTACTTTCCTTCTACACCTAATTTATTAAAGGTATTTTCCATGAAAGGAAGTTGGATTTTATCAAAAGCTTTTCTTGCATCTAATATGATCATATGGTTTTTATCCTTCATTTTATTGATACGATGTCTGATGTTTATTAATTTGTGCATGTTGAATCATCCTTGAATTCCTGGGATAAATCTCACTTGATCATGGGATTATCTTTTTGATGTGTTATTAGATTCAGTTTGCTAGTATTTTGTTGAGGAATTTTGCATCTATGTTCATCAGGGATATTGGACCGTAATTTTCTTCTTTTGTTGTATCCTTGTTTGGTTTTGGTATCAGGGTTATGCTGGCCTCATAGAGTAAGTTAGGAAGAATTCTGTAAGATTCCACGTTTTGGAATATTTTGAGAGGAATTGGTATTAATTCTTCTTTAAAGGTTCAGTAGAATTCAGTGGATTCTGGACTTTTCTTTGTTGGGAGACTTTTTTTTACTGATTCAGTCTCATTACTTATTTTTTGAGGTTTTCTGTTTCATAATGTTCCCATGAAATGAATTGGGAAACATCCCCTCTTTTCCATTTAACCCTTGTTAATTATATTTTTAGATTATTCAAGCCTTTTGAAGTTTCTTGTATTAGGAGGTAAATTCTTTTTCTCCTACTTTTTTATTGTGGAAGATAGCATACATGTATTGAATAATTTATGAAATATTTACATATAGTGTTATGGACTGAACATTTATGTCCCCCCCCCTCCAAATTTATATGTTAACACCCTAATCCCCAGTGTGATGGTATTTGGAGATGGGGCCTTTGGGAGATAATTAGGGCTAGATTAGGT
Organism: Indri indri; assembly: GCA_004363605.1. Lineage (NCBI taxonomy): Eukaryota > Metazoa > Chordata > Mammalia > Primates > Indriidae > Indri > Indri indri. The sequence goes on from RJWJ010035436.1 coordinate 2,848, forward strand.
CTTGAGGGTGGAACCCTCATGATGAGATTAATGCCCTTATGAAAAGAGGAAGAGACACAGGATCCATCTGTCTCTACTACTTGTGAAAAGAAGGACATCTGCAAACCAGGAAGACTACTCTCACCAGCCACTAGATCTGCTGGCATCTTGAGTTTGGACTTCCCAGCCACCAGAACTGTGAGAAGTAAATGTCTGTTGTTTGAGTCACCCAGTCTATAGTATTCTGTTACAGCAGTCCAAACTGACTAGATATATATTTTAAATACCAAGAATAATTGAATAATTTCTAAAACATGTATATATAGCTTAAGTAATAAGAAGGCCATTGCCTACATATTTATGATTCATGTTAAGAAATACAACACCATTAATATCAGTAATGTATTTTGTGTACTCTTGTGAGATTACATCCCTCTGCCTAACTGTCCCTGGGCAACTACCGCCTTGATTTTTGTGGTAATCATTCCTTTTTCTTTGACTGTATCCTTAGACAATATATTGTTGGTTTGTCTCTTTTAGAACTTTTTATAAAAGGATCATACTATATGTATTCTTCTTTGAATTATATATATACTATGAATTATATATATATTCTTCTGTCAGTAAATGCTTTTTTCATCCATAACTGATTTCTTTCTTTAGATTAGAAAAGATGAAAAAAGAATATAGAAATCTGAATACATGGGTGGAAAAAGCTGGCTATTTAGAAAGTATTCTTACCCCAAAATTGGGACATAAAGATTCTAAGGTAAGTAATCGACTTAATACATTCTCCTATATATAGCTTTTAATACATTTTATTAAGAAAGAGATTATGATAATTAAGAGTGGTGATCACATAATTGCTTTTTTGTTCTCGATATATAAAACACTATTCATGGTTCATGCACTTTCCTATTTTGATAATGTACCATTCAGTACATATTGATAATTCATAAGGTTTAATTTTTTAACAGCTTTGTTAAGATATAATGCCACACAATTGACCCATTTAAATTGTACAACTCAGTGGCCTTTAGTATATTCACTGAGTTGTGTATCCATCACCATAATCCATTTTAGAACATTTTTATTACCCTCAGAAGCTACCCCACATCCTTTAGCCAACACTAATTCTCCTAAATCTCTCATCCCCCTCAGTTTTAGGCAACAATTAGCATACTTTCTATCTCTCTAGATTTGTCTATTCCAGACATTTCATATAAATGGAATCACACAATAATATTGTTCTTTGTGACTTGATTCTTTCACTTACCATAGTATTTTCAAGGTTCATCCCTATTGTAGCATGTATCAGTACTTCATTTTTTTAATCTCCAAATAACATTCCATTATTTGGCTATACTACATTTTGTTTATACATTCATAAGCTGATGGGCATTTGGGTTGTTTCTACTTCTAAGCTATTATGAATATGTTGCTATGAACATTCATGTGCAAGTTTTTATGTGAACATGTTTTTAATTCTCTTGTGTATATACCTAGGAATGGAAGATGGATTATATGGTATTCCCTGTTTAAATTTATGAGGAACTTCCAAACTGTTTTCCATAGCACCTGCATCATCTTATATTCTGACCGTCAGTGTATAAGGGTTCCAAATATTCACTAATACTTGTCATTTTTCATTGTTAAAAATGATTATTGTAGCCACCTTAGTGGTCTGAAGTGGTGTCTCATTGTGGTTTTGATTTGCATTTCCCTAATGACTAATGATGTGACCATCTTTTCATGTGTTTACTTTACTGGTCATTTTCATATCTTCTTTGGACAAATATTTATTCAATTCCCTTGCCAATCTTTAAATTGGGTTATTTATCTTTTTATTATTAAATTATAAGAGTTCTTTATATATTCTGGACATTAGACCCTTACCAGATATATGAGTAAGGTTTAATATTTAGAAATATAATCTAACCTATTCATTTTGACCTGGAAATAAGGGATTCATAGCTCTCTCAACAGATAGATAAAACATTGACTAAGATCATAGTCCTAAAATGGTAGTCATAACAAATTTTCGTATTTTTTAATGCCTCTGTGGTAATTGGGCAGAGTTGTGCTGTTATAAGATGAATTGATTAGTATTCACTAACACAGAATTAGTATTTTAGGGAAAATTTAGGGGACTCTTCATTAAAGGGACTATGAACTTGGGTTATTATCGGAAGATTAGTATTTTATAAGAGCCCAGTGATCACTTTACCTTATAATTCTCCTTGGAATTTTATATATATGCACACCACTTTTTAAGTCATATGCCATAATGTATTTCTTTTTTTTTTATGTTTCAAATTCTTTATTATGGATCATGTTGCACAATTTGAGGCTGGTTAAATACAATTGGTTTTCAAAATCTCTTTGAATATTTTCTAGATTACTACATGCAAGTGACCATGAAAATATTTGGCATTTTAAAATTTTGTAACTCTGAGTAGGCACTTATGTGAAGGAAAACATTACTATTCATAGATATCTACATTTAAAATAGATGTTCCAGCACATGGTACCTGGAAGTTTTTGCCAGTAAAGAAGTTGGTTACTGACCATTTTATCAAAGTGCCATAGTAGTAAAACAGTATTAAAGAAATGTAATTTGGATTATTTAGCTTACTCATAAAGTAAGGTTAACTGACAAAAATTGTGCTGAAATATGTAAAAAATATTGGAACAAAAACCAATGAACCATAAGTTAAAGTAGTTTCCATACAGCAGGCTTCATTTTGGTTCCCACACTCCACATTGAGTGTATTTGAGATCAGACTCCGTGCATGTGAATGGATGACTGCAACCTTTTTTAGAGACTTCTAAACAAATGACTTGAATTTAGTGTTTAAAAAATTAAAAGCCTGGGTGAAGTTTAAATGTGAGTTTGAACTAGCCAAAGTTCCAGTTTAATAAACATGAAGTTGTCCAGATCCAGATAAGTACATGCTTCACAGGTCCCCCTGAATCCCCCTTCCCCAGATTTTCCCCTGAAAAGTAAAGAGAATAAATTTGTGAAGTTAAGAAAATGATACTTGCATTCCCATGGCAGAAAGATTCCTTAAATTGAAATGTATGTATGTTTCAAAGTATTTATAGAAAAACTAAATAGTTTTAACAAATTCTAAAATGCCTACATACATTAACTCCACATTCCAGAAAACATACAGTGGTAGTACTGGAAAGTAGTAGCAAAACAGTGACTTAATATGGCAAAAAAATAAAATAAAAAGGCAGCCACAATGACATGCCACATAATCCCTTGGGGAAAAAATTTAATATTCACACCAGAGGAGACTTCGAAGAGGATAAAATTCAGGAAGCCGTGGCATGGAATGGTACTTAGAAGCACCCACAGGGAAACACTCCATCTGCATTTCTCAAACATATATGTAAAAACAATTGTAGTTCTCAAAATATTGAGAAGCTATGTTTTAAATCTTTGCAGGATGTAAGGGCCGCTCAGGTTTTCTAATTTTATTTGAAAACAAAATATTTAATTTTTTGCATGTATAGAATAAGAGGTAATCATTAGCATGAAAAGGGTGAAGAAAAGAATTTCTAATTAACATTATGCAGAAAAAAGCAAAATTACAAGTACCAGCCTACTCGCATGAAAATCTTTAATGTTTATGCTGATGCATATCTAAGTGCTTATCATCAAATCAAAGTGTGCAATAAAAAAAAAAAGGCAGCTTAAGAAAGTTCCAGTGTTTCAAAGAAAGCACTTTTTAAATGTATATACTTGAAGAACATTTCGTTATATCATAAAATAAATGCAGCACTGTATATAATATAAAGGAAGACTAATATATATGGAGTTTCGGCCTTTTCCCCCCCTATGTGCTGCAACCATCTTTAACCTGCTGAACTTAATCTCAATGGTTATAGGAGTTTTTTTTCCCTATTCAGTTCACATTTCAGGCTGTTCAGCAGATGCCTCTGATTCTGGAGGTTCAAATTGCTGCTAAAAGTTTGTTCTCCGTTTCCTCAGTTTTTCAGGAGCTTTTCTCCATAAAATGATCTCCTACTGCTTGAAGGATCTTCTGTCTTCCTCATCAACAAGCACCAAATTCAAAAAGTTTCCTTACTGAAAATTTTTTGTTCACATCTTCATTGTTGGAGTTGGGTCATATCCTGCTAAAAATAGTCTTACTGGAATTGATTCACCTTTTACTGGTGCACCATCCATCATTTCATATTTGGCGATTGTTTCTGTTTCTGTTGTGGTACTGAGTCTAATTCCTGTGATCTCTTTTTTGATCAGTTGTAATTCCCCATATGTTATATTTTTATTCTTACTAATAAGAAGTAAATTTTTCCAACAGTCACATCCTTTAAATGATACTTTGATGTATTATATTCAAATTCTTTATGTAGACAATCTTGAATGCCCACTTCCATCTTAATAGAGTTGTTAACATCAGGATAGGTGGCAAGCTGGTGAACAATAAGATCATATTCTTTTACTAAGTCTGTCAGTCTTCTTACTATTGTCACTTTAAATATCTCAAGTGGACTTTGGCAACTATGTAAGATTCATATGGCTTTGCAACTTGCATAAATTCAAAATCATAACTTTTGCTCTGAGTCAGTTCTCCAGGTAGGGCTAGTTCTTTCACTGGGTTTACAAATTCATGAGTATTACTCTTGTCATTGAAAAGTTCAATTTGACCTACAAATTCTGTTCTAATTCCTTGGTGCTCTCGCCTCTTTCCAGTTGCTTAAAGGTTAGTTTTACCTTCCCTGAAACAGATTCTCTATCATAGAAGAGATAGTGTTTTTCTACTTTGTTGTCTTCAGTTTTCATTTCTGCCGTTTTCCTGGTTTCTCCATCATTAAGGCCAGTATCAATCTCATGAATTGGACCCAAAAAGCCTCCAGGACAGCTCCTTGTCAGCACCGCTGCCACTGCCTCCACATCCCCGGCCCCCACTCCGTTTCACTCCCATAGTGTATTTCAATTAAAAAGTAATCTGTTTCCTAGAAGTATCCTAACATACCCCCTGAAATTACAATATATGTAATTTGTCTCTCACATATTCATCATTCAAATACTCTATCTATTCTTGGATACCCTTTCCCTGGAACATCAACTCCTAGCTAGGGTATACTGCTCCTTAAAATAGTGCTTTTTGGATTGTTTTTCTCAACAAACCCATCTCATTCTTGTCTTCCGCCAACTTGGGGAGGAAAAGTGTATCGTATTTAAAGAAGTTATGATGGCAGAGAAAAATGTTGGCAATCTTTAAACATTTTCTGCAATATATTTTCCCTTTTTTTTGCTTCTAGGAAACTAATGTGAATGAGGTACTTGAAAGCTCAAATTATAATAAATCTGAAGAGAAGCTTAAAGATATTGAAACAGAATCCAGGATCTGCCAGAACCTTGGGGGCGGGAGGCCGGTTCTGAGATCAGGTAAGCATCCGCGGGGAAGCCAGGTACTCTTACGGCTGCCCACGACTCTCAATGGCTCTGGATAGAGGACAAGGAGCCAGGACGCCTGAGCTTTTCCTGGCTTGCTAGCCCGAGTCACGCAACCAGCTTAGTTGAGGCCCCGATGGCAGTGAGCTGGAGCCAGCCCTGACACCTGAGCTCAGTTTCCTCTGGGCCCGATGTACCCTAGGTTGTGGGAGGTCCGGCCTGGGGCTTTTCCAGCACTGCGGGTGGGAGAGAGGAGGAGACTGCCCTGGAGAAAACAGTTCCACGGAAGCCCAGGGAGAAAATATAAGGATCCTCATATACTTGCTGGGCAGAGTGGGATGGAACTCTGACCACGCACCAGAGCCTGTTTTAGGCCTGGCACATAGTAGGTGTCAGCACTGCCCTTGCTAGGCATTTGAAGGGCCACAGAGAACCCGCCTTCCTCCCCGCAGGCCCCCAGCCCTTCTCATGCGTGTGCTGTTCAGCCCCCATTCTTCAGCCTACTTAACCTTTAAGCCTCCTCCAGCTCTCAGATTTCCCTCCAAGTGTCCTCGCCCACAGTAAATGGACTTTGCAAGCACTATCACTTAGGTGTGCCGAAAGTGGCACTGAGAAGCCAGGACATGGGAGGTGTATTATATTTGCCCCTGGAATGACAGATCTGCCAAGAGGCATTCCATCTCATCTGAGCCTCCTAAGAATACTTACCAATTCCTTTTCAACAGTAAAAATTCAATCTCTGTCCAAAACCCAATCAGTTTATGTAAGATCTCAAGCTTAAATAAATTGACACACACCCCCGATTGTGTTAATCCACCAGTCAATATTATGCTCATGTAACACTTAACCAAAACAAAATTATCTTTAAGCACAGGGCTCTGTTTTCAGTGACCATATTTTCAAGTCCACCAAAGAAAAGCAACAGTTGTAGCACTAACTTCAGTTAGTCACACAGTCTATTGTTTGAGTCACTGTAGAATCTTGCACCCACAGAACTGAGAAGTGATGAATTCCTGAGACAGCTCTAGGCAGAGGTGTGTTTTCCTACAAGAACAATGTTAACCCCACAAGAAAAATATTAATCCCAAAAGTGAGTGCTAGTGATAAGGTATTGACCATGTAAGAGGCAGTAGGTCATTGCTTTTGGCTACAAAAACCAATGGGCTGTGTTCAGTTTGGGTGTGTGTTTTTTGTTGTTAGCAGTGTGATTTTAGGTAATTTTTTTAATCCGTTAATGTCTTAATAAGCCAACATGTTTAGGAACTAGTATCCTGATTATCTGCATTGTCTTGTAAACCGCCTCATGCAGTGATGTATTTTGGAAAGGTTATTTACTTCTTACCTTAGGTTTAGCTCTTTGGTAGGGTCTTTATTTAAAAAAATTAAACGTGGAAATTGCCTTTTACTAATAGCACTAGGCAGAAGAAATGCCTTTTTCAAAGCTTTATGTAGTTTGTGCAAAATGTAGTTTGTAAAGCCCAAAAAATTATTTCTGAATATAAACAGAGTAGAAGGCTTCAGAAATTCAAGTGAATGTGTTAATTATAATAACTGTTCATCTAATCTAAATAACCTCCCCACAATACCAGGGATTTTGCACTACTTGTAAGCAAGCTTACACCACTATTTTATGGCCTTATAATGGTATGGTTACCATACAATTTTATTATAAGCTAGAATTACTCAAGTATTTCTCATTGGTCTTGAAGACGTTAAATTGACAGCTTTTTGAGTGGAGATCTTTTCCATCCGATCAGGCTATTCAGTAACAGTAGCTGATAATGGCTTGAGGCATTTAGTGTCTTAACCAGGGTGTTACTTTGTGTCATTGATTTTTATGTCCAAATGGTTTGTTGTTTGGAGGAACTTCTCCACAGCAAAAAATGTGAAATAATAAAACTTTAATCTTTCCAAAAAAAATAAAAAAATATTGAAACATTATGTAAGAAACTAATTTTATTTTTGTCTGTTTATTAACATAATTAAAATAAACATGGCTATATCACAAAAAGAAAATTAGTAATTTGCTTTAAGTGGATTCATTTTTATTAAGGAATAACTATGCATTTCACTATAGTTTTGGTATAGTATACGGCTGCAGTGCCTCAGCCCTGGGCGCCGGACCGGACCAGTACCGGTCTGTCCGCAGCTGGTGGAAGTGGGCCACACAGCAGGAAGTGAGCAGTGGGAGAATGAGCTAAGATTCTTCTGCATTTACAGCCACTCCTCATTGTTCACACCACAGCCTGAGCTCCACCTCCTGGCAGATCAGCGGCCTCATTAGATTCTCATAGGAGCTTGGACCCTACTGTAAACTGTGCGTACAAGGAATCTAGGTCCGTGCTCCTTACGAGAATCTAATGCCTGATGATCTGAGGTGGAGCTCAGGTGGTGATGCTAGTGCTGGGGAGCAGCTGCAAATACAGATTATCATTAGCAGAGAGACCATAGCACAGAGACCATAATAAATCAATTGCTTGCAGATTCATATCAAAACCTTATCAGTGAGTGGCAAGTGACAATTAAGCTGCATCTGGTGGCAGGCTTTATAGTGGCAAGTGAGTTGATGTACTTCAGTTGTACAGCTGCATCTGGTGGCAGGGTTTAAGTGAGAATCTGACACTTATTTTAGTCCACGTGTGCCCTGCCCATTATTTTATTTACCACTTCTGTCATGTCTCTTTCCCACACTGTGCACTTGTCTCAGTCACAGTTTTGGTAAGGCCACAAGCTAACCCTAGCAACAATGAGTAAAAAACAAACGTCACTGGAGAGCTTCTTTGAAAAGGGGGAAAGATCCAATGATGAGACAGAAAAAGACTCTAAGACTGCCAACAAAATGAAAGCTGCATTTAAAAGAAAACACCAAGAGTCCTACTTAAACTACGGGTTCATTGCAACAGGCGATTCACATTCTCCAAGCCCACTTTGTGTAATATGTGGCAACCAGCTATCCATGAAACCTTCACAATTGCTTCAGACATGGAGACCAAGCACCCTGCATTAAAAGACATGTCTTTGGAGTTTTTCAAAAGAAAAAACCATGAACACGAAGAACAGAAGCAATTATTGAAGGCCACCACTTCATCAAATGTGTCTGGTCTGCATGGATAGCATCATTCTTAGTGGCTAACTGCATTGCTAAAGCTAAGAAACTCTTTACCATTGGTGAAGAGTTGATCCTGCCTGCTGCTAAGGACATGTGCTGTGAGCTTTTAGGAGAGGCTGCAGTTCCAAAGGTGGCACGTGTTCCTCTTTCAGCACCGTAACTAGACGAATTGATGAAATAGCAGAGGATATTGAGGCACAATTGTTAGAGAGGACTAGTGAGTCACCATGATATGCACTCCAGGTTAACAAGTCTACTGATGTTGACAACAAGGCAACAATGCTTATTTTTGTGCAATATATTTTTTAGGAGGATGTGCACGAATATATGTGATGTGCGCTTTTGTTGCCAACCAACACCACAGCTGCAGAACTGTTCCAGTCTTTGAATGATTACATATCAGGAAACTGAATTGGTCATTTTGTGTTGGTATATGCACGGACGGAGCAGCTGCCGTGACTAGACGGCTTTCTGGTTTCACTATTCGGATCAAGGAAGTCACTTCTGAATGTGAGTCTCTGCTCTGTGTCATGCATAGAGAAATGCTGGCTAGCCGAAATATGTCACCTGAACTGAACAGCATTTTTCAGGATGCAATTAAAATTATCAGCCACATTAAAGTACGTGCCATTAATGCACGTCTGTTCACGCAGCTCTGTGAGGAGATGGATGCCGAGTGCACATGTCTTCTCTTATACATGGAAGTGACATGGCTTTCTAAAGATAGATCACTGGCCAGAGTTTTTGAGTTAGGCTGGTTGCTCCAGGGATTTGTTTTAGAAAAATAGTCACCACTGACAGCACATTTCAGCAACACAAAACTTGCTTACTTGTGCAACATATTTACCCTGCTCAACGAACTCAATCTGTCACTTCAGGGGAGAACAACTGCGTTCAAGTCAGCAGATAAAGAGGCTGCATTCAAAGCCAAACTGGAATTATGGGGGCGACAAGTGAACATTGGGATTTTTGACAGGTTTCAAACATTAGCAGAGATTTTGAAAGAGACTGAGCGAGGGCCTCCTTTCTCCCGGCTGGTGCATGATCACCTATCTCAGCTTTCAAAGGAGTTTGACCATTACTTCCCAACCATGAAAACCCCTCAAACTGGGAAGGAATGGATCTGCAACCCATTTGTGAGTAAGCCAGGTGAATCGACTTTGTCTGTACTAGAAGAGGATCAGCTGCTTGAGATTGCAAATGATGGTGGCCTTAAAAGTATGTTTGAGACAACTTCAAATATCCATATGTTCTGGATTAAAGTCAAGGTGGAATATCCTGAGATTGCCACAAAAGCACTAAAAAGCCTGCTTCCATTTCCAACATCCTATCTTTGTGAAGCCGGGTTTTCTGCAGTGACAGCAATGAAAACGGAATTATGGAGTAGACTGGACATAAGCAACATGCTTTGGGTGTCACTGTCTCCTGTCACCCCTTGATGGGACTGTCTAGTTGCAGGAAAACAAGCTCAGGGCTCATACTGATTCTGCATTATGGTGAGTTGTATAATCATTTCATTAGATATTAATATGTAATAATGTAGTATTCTGGAAAGAGCTGGAACCCATTCTACTAAGTGAAGTATCCCAAGAATGGAAAAACAAGCACCACATGCACTCACCATCAAATTGGTATTATCTGATCAACACATAAGTGCACATATAAGAATAACATTTATTGGATGTCGGGCAGGGGGGAGGGGGCGGAGGGGACGGGCATATGCATGCACAAAGAGTGCGATGCACACCATCTGGGGGATGGACACGCTTGAACCTCGGACTTGGAGTGGGGGGGGCAAGGGCAACACACGTAACCCCCATAATATGCTGAAATTTAAAAAATGTAATAATGTAATAATAATAGAAATAAAGTGCACAATAAATGTAATGCACTTTAATCATCCCTAAACCATCCACCCGTACTCCTCCTCTCCCCCAGTCGGTGGAAAAATTATCTTCCATGAAACCTGTCATTGGTGCCAAAAAGGTTGGGGACTGCTGATATATGGTATTTCTTTTGTAACACTTCCAAAGAAAAGACTTAGATCCTTTTATGAGTTTTGATTTAAAAAATGTTAATGCTCCTTTACACTTTTAAGGACAAGAAAAACATTAAATCTTAACTATGATCTGTGAAAAGGTATTTTTGTTAAACATTGTGAACTGTAGAGCTATTGGTCTCTTTTTTTAATCCAATCTATGTCTTTTCAGTGGAGCATTTAATCCATTACGTTCAGGGTTAATATTGATATGTGAGGCTTTGTTCTTGTCATACTGTTAGTTGTTTTATAATTTCTTCGTTTCTTTCTTTTTCTGTGTCTTTTTGTCTTTGTGGTTTTTTGAACATCTGTCATGTTGCCATGTAATTCCTTTTTCATCCTGCATTGTGTGATTGTTTTATAAGACCTGTGAGTTTTATATTTTCATGTGTTTTCATGATGGTGAATGTTTACCTTTCATTTCTCTGTTTAAGATTCTTTTGAGTATTTCTTATAGGGTTAGTCTAGTGGTGATGAATTCTCACAGTGTTTGTCTGGGAAAGACTTCATTTCTCCTAAATTTACGAAGCTTATTCTGGCAGGATATAAAATTCTTGGCTGGCAGTTTTATTCTTTCAGCACTTTGAAAATGCTATCCCATTCTCTTCTGGCCCATAAGGTTTCTACTGAGAAGTCTGCTGTTAGTCTGATGGAGTTTTCTTCATTGCTAATTTTAAAATTCTTTCTTTAACTTCAGCTTTGGTCATTTTGATTATAATATGGCATGGTGAAGTCCTTTTTGTAATTTATTTGCCTGGGGATTGTTAGGCCTCCTGTGTCTGAGTATCTAACTCCCTTGCTAGCCCTTGGAAGTTTTCATCAATTATTTTCTCAAATGGGTTTTCTAAACTTTTTGATCTCTCTTCCCCCTGAGGAATACTGATAATTCATAAGTTCAGTCACTTTTTGTAGTCCCAGATGTCTCAAAAGCTTTGCTCATTATTTTTTATTCTTTTTTTCTTATTTTTGTCTGACTGGATTATTTTAAAAGACCTGTGTTCAAGTTCTGAGATTCTTTCTTCTGCTTAGTCTAGTCTATTCTTGAGCTTTCAAATGTGTTCTGTATTTCCTTCAATGAATTTTTTAGCTCCAGAATTTTTTTTTTTTTTACAATAACTATCTCCTTGGCAAATTTCTCATTGATTTTCTCATTTCTAATTGATTTTTTTATTTCTTTGTATTGATTTTCAGATTTCTCTTGCATCTCATTGAGCTTCTTTAGAATTAATGTTTGGAATTCTTTTTCTGGCATTACAAGGAATTCTTTTTGATTGGGATCCACTGCTGGACAATTGTTGTGGTCCTTTGGTGGTGTCATATTTCCTTGCTTTTTCATGTTTCCTGTATCCCTCCATTGATACCTGTACATTAGATGTAGCACGCGCTTGTTCTGAATTTTCGAAATTGCTTTTGAAGGGGAGAATTTGTTTTCTTGAAGATGTATGTATTTTGTTGGTTGAGTAGAACACTTTGGCTTTGATTTTGGCTGCCTGTGGTAGTGTAATTTTTGTATGATTTCTTAGGCAATACACAGGCTCAGTGGTATCTGTTATTTCCTTATTGGAAATAATAATAATAATAACTAGTTGAAGCTCTGGTGAAGTTTTGGTGGGGACTTGAACACCAGCCAAGCCAGTCTTTTGGGCCCAGTGGTGGAAGTAGTGGGCTGAGTATGCCTGATTTTAGGCTCCAGAGCAGCTTACTCTAGCAGTGGTATTAGTGTGTTCTGGGAAGCCAATTCTTGGGCCTTCAGGTGGCTTTCTCAGAAGGTAGTAGTTGGAGCAGAGAGCTAGGTGTAGGAATGGCTTCTCAGGTCCCTGAGCAGCTAGTATGATGTGGAAGGTGGCAGTAGCAGTGGTGGAGCCACCCACTAGGACACAAGTGGTCTGTGTTGGTGTTACTGGTAGCTACAATAGATTGGGTGGGCTTGTCCCACAGCGGCCTGTAAAAGGGTTGTGAGTATTGTCCTAAGTGTGCTTAGGAGAGCTTTGTCTCTGTCTCCCTTGCCATGGGAGTGGCAGCTGCAGCCACATCACTTTGAACTTGGCCTGAGGGTAGGACATGGTGCTGGCTATGGGCCTGTAATCAAAGACAGCAGGGCCCCTTCAGACAAGCAGCATGAGCAAGAATCTGTGGGAAGTACTGTCTGCTCATGTCTCAGCCTGACAGGAGCCCATAGCAGCATAGTGGGATTTGTCCTAGATGTGTATAGGAGAGCTTGGGCACCCCTGTCCCTCCTAAGCTGGGCGGGGCTGCAGCAGCCCAAGAGTTGGGTGCTGCCAGCTTTAAACTTCCAAAATGGTACCTTAGGCTTTTGACCAGAGAGGCTGGGGCTCTTCTTAGGCAGGCTGCACTAGCAAGAAACTGGGGAGTGCGGTTCACTTTAGATTTGGTCCCATAGTAGCTGGCTGCAGGATGGTGGGCACCATCCCAGATGAGTGCTGGAAAGCCTGGTCTCCCTACCCATCTCCAGCCAGGCAGGGGCTGTAGCCTCATTACTTCAAATTTAGCCTGAGGGCATGGTGCAACCCAGTATCTGTTGTGGCCCGATTGCAGAACGGGGGATGGACACAGAAAGAAACTCACAGACACACAGAAACACACACAAAGACGGTACAAGACTGCAGTGCCGAATGCACCAGTCGCTTTATTTTTATACTTTTCTCTGTCCGGCAGCTACTTCCTGGTACGTAACCACCTTGGGTGCCTTGAGGAAAACACATTTTCATTCCTTCCAGACGATTGCTCAAGGGAAGCGGATGTTTGCATCCTAACTTCTTGACCTCATCACCGTGCGCAGGACAATGAGGTGCCTTGGCTTGTTTGCAAGACCCCAGGCCCTTGGCTATCTGCCATAAAGCTGTCTGTCATAAGGAATAGTTCTGTTTGTTCAACAGGCCGTGTCCGGACCTGTTGACCTCTGGCCCCAAGGAGAGCACATCCAGTTTCGCTGACTCTGGGCTTAAGCCAATTTTTGCCCAGGGACAGTCCCTACATCTCCCCCTTTTTTGTTTACTTTTGAGATCGAATATGTTCAAAAACCGTCATGATATTTTGATGGCGTTGATCACTCTTTATCTTCCGGTAGCTCCAGCATCTGTAGACTAAAAATAAACAAATCATGAAAACAAAGAGAATTCCAACATTAGTTCCTATACCATTAAGGAAAGCCTGAAAAGAAGTTAAGGGATTAACTTGAGCAAGCCCATTAGCTAGACCTTGGAAGAAATCTTGTTCATTAA
>RJWJ010035437.1:0-16667 GCA_004363605.1 Indri indri
TTTTTTTTTTTTTGAGACAGAGTCTCACTCTGTTGCCCAGGCTAGAGTGCTGTGGCATCAGCCTAGCTCACAGCAACCTCAAACTCCTGGGCTCAAGCGATCCTCCTGCCTCAGCCTCCCGAGTAGCTGGAACAACAGGCATGTACCACCAGGCCCGGCTAATTTTTTCTATATATTTTTAGTTGTCCAGCTAATTTCTTTCTATTTTTTTTTTTAGCAGAGACGGGGTCTCGCTCTTGCTCAGGCTGGTCTGGAACTCCTGAGCTCAAAGGATCCACCCACCTTGGACTTCCAGAGTGCTAGGTTTACAGGCGTGAGCCACCATGCCAGAATAGCTAATTCTTAAACCTCAATTATCAATACTTAACAGCAAGAAGGAGAGACAAACAGCAATGATAGACTTCTTCCCTCTCCCCAACTTTATTAAGGTATAATTGATAAATAAAAATTGTTTATATTTATAGTGTACATGATGTTTTGATGTATATGTATATATTGTGAAAGACAGACTTCATTTTTAAGTGCTTATTCTATGTTTTTTCTTCCCTAGCATAAATGTAAACTTTCTACTTACTAGAGTCATGAAAGACAACAAAAAATAGAGAAACAATTTTTATAAGTTCTTTTAATAAACTTATTTAAAAAACTTGGACAAACATTGATTATGAAGTTATTTTATATTAAAGAATAAAAGGCTTAAGATGGGTATTCATGTATTGCTTCTTAGCCGCTATCATCTTCAAGTAATTTCAAAAAATTAAGCAGTAAGTAAACTATTTTATAAAATTGCCTACAGCAACAAATCATGAAATTTCTATATATTAAGGAATTTATGCTAAAATAAAATCTTTCTTTCGGCTCCAAGGTTTAAATTCAGTTTTTGGCAGCATTGCTACATTTCACTGAATTTTACTAAATAAGAATTAATCACTTTTATGAACAGATATTAGAAATGTCATTATAAATACTACAGAATACAAAAACAGGTCCAGAGTTTTTAGCTGGGAATAGAGTCTGGGATATGGTAGTAAGTCTTAGGCAAGGAGGCCTTCCCAGACCTGTTCCTTCACATAGGTCCCTATTCAGTAACGGCACTCCAACTAAGAAACCCAAAAGTCAGACATCTTGAGAGGCTTCCTCTACTCCACATCCAGTCACCAAGTCCACCTCTTAAATATGTCTAAATACCTCTCTTGATCTCTACAATCATCTACTTCATATCATTATCTATGACCTGTATTGTTGGTCCCCCTAGGTCAATCCCTGCCTCTTCCCATCATACCCTCTACTCCTGCAACACAAACTGCAGCCAGTGGCTTTTGTAAAGCCACAGTCTGAGCAAAAAAAAAAAAAAAAAAAAAAAAAAAAAAACCAACCAAACAAAAATCTCTCTCTCTAGACCCACCAATGGATACCCATGATCCTTGATATAAAATCCTGAGTCTACAACAATGCATTTTATAATACTCTATGCAATTTGGCCCCTGGCTATCTCTCCAGCTTTTTTCTTGCCTCATCCCTTTCATATTCTAGGCTTTAGCATATAGATTTTTTTCAATTCTTTTAATGTTCCTTTCACTCACTCACCTCCAAAGCTGCTGTTCTTTTCCTACAGGACTTCCTACTTCCTTTCTCACTCTTACTTCAGCTAACTCCTACTTATCCTTCAGGTCTTGGCTTATAAAGTTCCTTTAGAGAACATTCCCTGATTCCCTTCTAGGGTATACCAATATGCAGAAACCCTATTTGATTCAGAGTATAGTCACAAGTCTTGGTACAGTGCAAGGATCATAGTAGGTACTCAATACACTTAGCTGTCAAATAAATTAAGAAGAAATTTAAACAATGCAATTAGCACACTACCTGGCAATATGCTCTTACTATTATTATAAATTAAATTATATATTATTATAAATTATAAATTAATTTATGGCCACTTCAATTGCTCCTACTGTTTAGGTGCATTACATTCTGTGAAAAAAATCCACAAAGATGATGATAATACATTAACAGTGATGATCTGAGAAAATAATGATCAAGCCAATATTCTATACAACAAAGATGATGTTGAATTTTCTCCCTCACTTTTTTACCCAACTTTTTCTAAAAATGAGCATTTCTCTGTTTTATATCACAGAAAAAAAGAAATCTGGAAAATATAACTTCCTTTTTTTCCTTAGCATTATATATTTTTCAATTTTTTCTGTTTCTCATATATTGACCAAAACTACATCGTTAGATTCCTTATCAGCAGCTTTAAGCTCCCTATTAAATAAAACTTATCAATAGGAAATTCAATGATTAAAATTATAATTATTTGTGACGGAAAAAAACATGGCCACAATGTTACGTACCTCCTCCCAATAAGAGGTGGTGCCTGTTGCATCATCTCTTGAATCTGGACTGGACTTATGACTTGCTTTGATTAATTTAGTGTGAAGGATGCTTTGTTGTGTAAGTTTAGGAGTCTAGACTTGCATCTTCACCCTTTTGGAGTGCTCCCACCGCCATGCAAGGAAGTCTAGGCTAGACCACGGAATGACGAGAGTTCTGCAGCCAAAAAATAGCACGAAGGCCCCAGACACATGAGTGAGACCCTCTTAGCCTCTCCAGCCCTAGTTGGGCTGTCAATGACCCACTCATGTGGGCAGCCGCATGAATGTCCCTAGCTGCACCCTGCCAACTCGTGGAATCATGAGAAATAACACATGATGATTATTTTAAGCCACTAAGTTTTAGGATGGTCTTTTATGCAGCAAAGGTTAATTGAGATATTATCCAAATAAACTCTACTATAAAATATTATAACTATAAAAAACTCAGTTTAAGAGCAAATTGCATTATAGATAATATTATAAAAAGAGCACTGACCCAAGGAGTGGGGAAACTTTGTTTTAGTCTGAGATTATTATTAATGGCACAATTTGGAATAAGCACTTAACCTCTCTGGGCTTCATTCTCTTCCCGCAAAGTGGTGTTGAGCAAGATGTTGTCCATGATACTTTCCATTAATAGATATGAATGCTATGTGTGATTCCAACATATGTTTCTAAGACTTTAGAAAATAGCTTTAATGTTAATCCTCCTTATAAAGTATTATAAATTTTCACTTCTCCCCCAAACCATAAAACCCCATAAACATAAAAAGTTATCTACCTTCCCCTACTCCGTTGCCTTTAGCATCCCTCAAAATTTATCTTTATATTCTCTTGCTGCTCTATATATTTTATGTAAAGCTTCTACATCAACCCCTGTTATTACTACATTTCTCCTTTTTACCTAAAAATTCCTCTAAAGAGTATTGTTCACCCACAATTTCCAATTCCTCTCTTCTCATTGTCTGTAGAGCCTATTCCACTCAGATCATGGCCCCAAGCAATCGCTGAGACAATTTGCTATGTTCAGCAATAGTCTCCACTTTGCTTAATTCAATGGTCAAGTCTAAGTCCTCATATTACCTGACCTATGAACAACACTTGACATACCTGATTATTCCTTCTTTTTTTATTCTCAAATATACAGAAAAGTGCATAAAATGTATTTATTTAAAGTTAAACAACTAATTACAATCACACATACATCTAGATGAAGAAATGGAACATTACTTGGACCCTAAAAGCCTCCTTCTGTGCCTCTGATAATAAACCTCTACCTGCCTCCATCCCCAAAGGTAACTACTATCTTGACATTGTGATGATGACTTCCTTTCCTTTTTGATGGCTGTACCAACTAAGTAATGCATTTCTAAGCAACATAGCATAGTTTTGCTGTTTTGTAACTTCAAGTGAATGGAATCATACAATATGCATACTGCTGTGTCCACACCAATAGTTGTTATCAGGTTTTAAAACTTTTGCCAATATGCTGAGCATGTAAAGGCACCTCACTGTGCATTTAATGTGCAACTATCTAATGAGATTAACATTATTTTTCATATATTTACTGGCCATATATTCAGCTTTCCTTTACTTGCTTATAAAAAAATATAGCAAATAAAATACTTTGTCTTTAAAAAATGAAAAGAAAAGGTAGCTCTACAAAAAGGGGTGCAAAGAAGGGTTGAGGCTACTGAGTAATGAAAATAGGGTAAATTGTGCCACATACAATTTTAAGACAGAGCATATGGTCAAACTGAGAAAAGAAGTCAAATTGAGATGAATGGGCATCATGCATATTATCATATTTCTTCTCAGCTGCAACATTCACCTGTGTTTGCTTATTTGCTTGCTCTGTTTACTTGCTACTTGATGATACAAAATATTAGCATGCTGAGTAAAATGGCATAAGAACCAATATAAACTCAGTTAAACTGACATCATTCTCGTACCTATTCGCCAGTCGCATATGAACTTATCTGCATTGCAGAAACAAATGTACCAAAACAGACACTATCTTTTCTAATTTTTTTGTCTGTTTTAGTAAAGATGGTCTTTTCATGACAGAAGTTCTTGATTTTAATAAAGTCAAATTTATCAATCCTTTCCTTTGTAGCTAATGGTTTTTGAGTCTAGTTGAAGAAATACTTTCCCAAGGCCATGGAGATATTCTATATTCCTTTTAAAAAGCATTACAGCTTTGCCTTTCACACCTAGGATTTTGATACATTAAACCAGATTGGGGAGGGGCTGATGGGAGGTAGCAGTCCAATTTCCTTTTTTTCCAAATGACTTTTCAACATGATTTATTGAAAAGTCAATTATTTCCCTGTCTGATCTGGCATAGAACTTCTGTCAAAGAAACATTTATATAAGATTGAGTGTCTACTACTGTGCTTTCGGTTACATTCCATTTATCTACTGACCATTCCTGTACTATTAACAGTGTTATACTTATTCTATTTTCATGATAAATCTTGATACATAATACAGCAAGTACACCCTATCTTGTTTTTTCTATTCATGGCCCCTCCATATAAATTCTAGAATCAGATAAACAGGCTAAAAAGGCTCAAATTTTTATGGAAATAGATTCAATCTACTAATAAATTTGAGGAGAACTCACATCTTCACCATACTGAGTCTTTAATTCATGGACAAGAAATCTCTACCGATATATTTAGTTCTTCTTGTGTGTTCTTAATTTTATCCTACAGAGGTGTAGTCCCCAACCCCCGGGCCACAGACCAGTACCAGTCTATGGCCTGTTAGGAAGCAGGCCACACAGGAGGAGGTGAGCCGCGGGTGAGCAAAGCTTCATCAGTATTTACAGCTGCTCCCCATCACTCACATCATTACATAAACTCCACCTCCTGTCAGATCAGCAGCAGCATTAGATTCTCATAGAAGCGTGAACCCTATAGTAAATTGCACGTGCGAGGGATCTAGGTTGCGCCCTCCTTATGAGAATCTAATGCCTGATGATCTGAGGTGGAGCTGTGTCTGTGATGTGGGAGCAGCTGCAAATACAGATTATCATTAGCAGAGAGGTTTGACTGCACAGAAAATGTAATGTGCTTGAGTCATCCTGAAACCATCCTTTCTACCCCCCAGTCCATGGAAAAATTGTCTTCCATGAAACCAGCCCCTGGTGCCAAAAAGGTTGGGGACTGCTGCTGTAGAGGTCTTACACTTCTTTAGAGGTTAATTCCTACATATTTCAAATATTTACATGCTATTATAAATAATATTTTTGTAAATTTTCATTTTTCTAATTGATGGTATAAAAGATACAACTTACACACAATAGAATGCACTAATTCTAATAGTGCAATTCTGTGAGTTTTGGGAACCATCACCTCCAACCGTTTTCTTGGGCCCCTTTGCAGTCTCCCACCCTGTGGCAGTTACCTACCTACTATCACTATAGTTTTGCCTTTAATCTCATATAAATGGAATAATACATTAGTTCGATTCCACTAGTTGTTTGTGTCTGGCTTCTTTAACTTAGCATGATGCTTTGAAATTCACTTAGATGTTGCTCAATTTCTTTTTACATATAAGATCATGTTGTCTGTGAACACAGATCATTTTAATTCTTTTCTAAGTTAGATGACTTTTATTTCTTTTTCTTTTCTGATTACTGGGGCTAGAATTTCTAGTACTATGCTGAATAGTAGTGGCAAGAGTGGGCATCCTTACCTTGTTTCCTGATCTTAGAGGAAAAGCTTTCATTCTTTCCCTATCAAGCATAATGGCAGCCATGGGCTTTTCCTATACAGCTTTTATATTGAGGTAGTTTCCTTCTACTTCTAATTTGTTGCATTTTTTTTTTGTAATCATGAAAGGTATTGAATTTCATCAAATGCTTTTTCTGCACTGATTGAGATATTAATATGGTGTACTATATTGACTGATTATTGTATGCTGAACCAACCTTGCATTCCAGGCATAAATCCCACTTAGTCATGATGTATGTTTCCTTTATTAAAATACAATAACATTCATTGCTAGTATTTATTTTAGGATTTTTGCATCAATATTCATCAGGCATACTGGTCTGTAGTTTTCTGTGTCTTTGTCTGGTTCAGGGTAATGAAACTGAATGAGTTTGGGTGTGTCCCCTTCTCTTCTATTCTTTGGAAGAGTTTGAGAAGGATTGGGGTTAAATGTTTGGTAGAATTCTCCAGTGAAGCCATCTGGTCTTGGGCTTTTCTTTGTTGGGAGGTTTTTGATTACTGCTTCAATCTCCCCACTAGTTACAGGTCTGTTCAGATTTTTTTATTTCTTCATGATTCAGTCTTGCTAGGTTTATGGTTCTAGAAATGCATCCATTTTTTCTAGGTTTTCCTAGGTTACATGTTGGTGTATAATTGTTCATAGTAGTCTCTTATAATTCTTTTTATTTCTGTGACATCAGTTGTCTCCTCTTTCATTTCCAATTTTAGAATTTAAGTCTTCTTTGTTTTTCTTAGTCTAGCTAAGAGTTTTTCAATTTTATTGACCTTTTCGAAAAACCAACTCCAAGTTTTGCTGATTTTTAAAATTGTTTTTCTGTTCTCTATTCAATGTATCTCTGTTCCAGCCTGTGTTATTTCCTTCCCTCTGCTGACTTTATGTTTCGTTTGTTCTTCTCTAGTTCCTTACGGTGTAAGATTAGGTTGTTGATTTGGTATTTTTCTTCTTTTTTAATGTAAGTGTTTATTGCTATAAACTTCTCTCTTAGTACTGCTTTCACTGCATACTATAAATTTTGGTAGGCTGTATCTTTGTTTTATTTGTCTCCAGATATTTTCTAAATTCTCTTATGATTTCTCCTTTGATCCACTAATTATTTTTAAGAGCACACTGTTTAATATCCACATATTTGTACATTTTCCTGTTTTCCTTTCTGCTATTTAGTTTCATTCCATTATGGTCAGAGAAGATACCTTGTATAACTTAAATTTTAAATTTGTTAAGACTTGTTTTGTGGCCTAACATGGTTTACTGTGGGGAATGTTCCATGTGCAGTTGATAAGAATGTATATTCTGCTGCTGTTGGGCAGAATGTTATCTTGTATGTTTGTTAGGTCCATTTGGTCTATAGTATTGTTCAAGCCCTCTGTTTCCTCATTGATCTTTTGCTGGTTCTACTCAATTTCCTTTTATTTCTGATAGGTATTCCAGTGTATGGATGTACCAAAATTTGATTATCCATTCACCAGTGAGGGCATTTGGGTTGTTTCCAAATTTGGGCTATTATAAATAAAGCTGCTATGTAATTTCCAAGTCTTTGGGTAGACATATATTTAAATTTATGTGGAGTTACTACCTAGGAGTGAAATTGCTGGGTCATATGGCAAGTGTATGCTTAACTTTATAAGAAAATGTCACATTATTTTCCAAAGTAAATGCACCACTTTGCATTTTCACCAGCAATATATGAGAGCTGCAGTTTATTTACATTAGTATTTCTATGTAGGAATTCCTTTCTACAGTTTCTCAGGAAATTTACTATTTTAAATCCCAAGAAAAATCAATTAATAGGGAAAATGAGAAAAAAAGTATTGTAATTCTCCTGTGTGAATTCAAGCTTAACAATTTGACACAGAGACATTACTGGCTTAAAAGAAATCAACTGGTATCAACTGAAAGCAAGAGCAGGAAACACTGAAAAGTAGTATCAAATGTTAAGGTTGATCACCTAAGTGTCCATCAACAGATGAATGGATAAAGAAACTGTGGTACATATACACAATGGAGTATTACTCAGCCATGAAAATGAATGAAATCCTGTCATTTGCAATAACATGGATAGAATTGGAGAACATTATGTTAAGTGAAATAAGCCAAGCATGGAAAGACAAATCTCGCATGTTCTCATTCATATGTGGGAGCTAAATATTAAAATAATTTATTTTATGGAGACAGAGAGAAGAATGATGGTTACCAGGAGCTGGGAAGGGTCGCAGGAAAGATAGGACAAAGTGGGGATAGTTAATGGGCACAAAAATATAGTTGGATAATTAGATAGAATGAACAATATTTGATAGCACAACAAAGTGACTATAGTCAACAATAAGCTGTGGTATAATTTAAAATAACTAAAGGAGTAGAATTAGAATGTTCCTAACAGAAAGAAATAATAAATGTTTGAGGTGCTGGATACCTCAATTACCCTGATTTGATTATTACACATTATATGCCTGTATCAAAACATCATATGTACCCTATAAATATATACAACTATTATATAAATATAATAATTAAATATAAAAAATTTTTAAAAAAAGAAAAAGTGTTAAGGTTGATCAGATAACGACAAATACCACATTTTCTCACTTAGAAGTAGGAGCTAAATTATGTGTACACATGAAAGCAGAGTGTGAACTGATGTACGATGGAGACGCGGAGGGCTGGAGGGTGGGGAGGGTGGACGGTGGGAAGTTGCTTGGTGGGTACAGGGTGCATTGTTCCAATGATGCATGCACTGACGGGTCTGACTTCACCACAATGCAATATATCTTTGTAGCAAAACTCCATTTGTACCCCATAAATATAAATGAATTTTAAAAAATTAAAAAACAAACAAAAATGTTAAGGTTGACATCTCCAGGGACCAGGACAGAAGCATGTTAGAAAACAGCAGTCACAATATGCTCAAGTCAGTCTTACCTGTAGCTGTTCCCATAAGCGCGTGCTCGTGGCCCTACCTGCCAGTGGTGGGTCTTTCTTACAAATACAATACTAATAAGATTATATGTGTATTATACTTTGTGTAAATCCTATGAGTGTGTTCCAAGAAATAACAAGTTTGGAGGCTAAATCAGTCCTTAAATTGGCAGTTTCAACACATGACTCCGTGTAATGCTGTTAACCATGCTGAGAGATCTGAATGTTAGGTTATTTGAATACTATCCAATAATATTCTCTGGCATTTTCCACTGTTTGAGTACTTGCCCTGAGCTTCAGTGCTTTGCAAATGCTTTAACAAAAGAAATGCAAAGAGAAGAAGTGAACACTGCACTGAACACTCCAACACGAAATCAGAAACTGATCTGAAAATCTCAAGTAAAAGCAATATAGATTTCAATGGCAAATCAAAATCAGGAGAAGCAGATAAAATATTTTTATCATTAAAAAAGAAAACAAGATTACATGAAGCAAAATACATCGTGATGCCCAATTTGAAGATGCTTTTGGACACACTCTTACTATACTGATGAATATCAATGTACAATGAAATAGTTTTTTTCTATGTCTGGAATATCTGTCACCAAACAAAGATCAAGACCATCAGATAATGCAATTGATGCTTTGTGCTTTAATATTTCATTTTAGGAATGAAAAATTCAAATACAAAACATGCGTGTGATTATCTTTCAAAGTTTTACATGATTTTTATCTGGCATTTATTTTGTGTTAATGTTTCCTTCTTTTAAGACTTTCTGTTATCAAATGTCTGTATCAAGTAGAGATCACTTAAAAATGGCATTAAAATACTGTATTAGTGCCTAACAATAATAAGCCATTTGATTTTATTTTGCCATTTTCTCTCTGTAAGCACTTGCCACACTCGGGAGAATCCATCCCACACCACAGTATTACCCATCATTATTGCCATAATAGTCTAGTGCAGCAGTTATTTAGGCTCTCAATGTACTAGGTTCATTCGGCACTTCTTCACAATCAACCGCAGGCGACACTGTGATTTGTGATACTACAGCCTGTCATGAATTACAAGCATTGGAAGAAACTTGGCACTGCGTTCAAGACCAAGAACACAACCAAAATCAATCTTGAAATCCCTTCTTGGACAGTCTGTCTCTCGGGACTACTACCCGTACCAATTCTACACCAGTCAGGATCCAGACAAGAGGGAGAATCCACCTGGACATTTGAACAAGGAAGGTTTAACATACAGAATTATTAACTATTTACAGGGAATTAACTAAGTGGGAATAAAAGAGAACTCTAAAGAATGTCACCCTAGAGCTGAGGGAGAATACCCAAGTAAGGAACAAACTTGAAAGGGAAGGATCCTCTCGGTCTATCATTCAGACCTCATCAAAGAGTTGTGGTAAAGGCGCACTGGATAGTGGAGAACTTTGCTGGGTTGTAGCTGGTTCGTAGTCAGTGGATTAAAGCTGGCAGGCACAGAACTGTCTGGGGTACCGATGAAATTTACCAGCAAGCTGCCTTTGGTGTGGTGGATGGTTTTGTTTGTTTAACAGAAAACCAGCTAAGACACTGACTGGACTTGCCAGAAACCCACAGGAAAACTAGTTTGCGGGGGATGTTGCTAAAATCTGGGGGAATAGCTGGGGTGTCCATAGAACTCACCAGGAAACTGCTAGGAAGTCAGCTGGTACACTGGTGGTACTCATGACGCCACCTAATAAGGGTGTTGTTGAACTTGCTGCTGGGAAGCTTCCCATAGCTGTGCCACTAAACTTGCTGCTGGACACTGACGCTAGGGTACTGCTGAAACTTGCTGGGTGTTTTTTTGCATAGCAGGAGTAAAAAGAAAAGCCACATTGGAACCAGGAAAAGACGCCTCTTCTTTCTCCAGTATCCTTCTTATGCCCTCTATGACAAAGCTTAACATTGTGCCAGTGGACAGGAGAGAAATGTTACAGTGTAACAAGTAGGCCAAAAAGTAGATTGAAAGTCAAGAGGCAATGAGTGAAAAATAGCAGACTAGTATTCTGAGAGATTCTATCATGAACGGAAGTTAAATTTTGTCAAATGATTTTTCTGTATCAATTGAGACGACCATTTGGTTTTTCTTTTCTAGTCTAATATTATATTAATTTTCAAATGTTATACAAACCTTGCGAACCCCACTTGGTCGTGACGTATTGTCCTCTTATAAATTGCTATATATTGATTTGTCAAAATATTATTAAGGATTTTTTTTTTTTTTTTTTTTGAGAAAGGGTCTTGCTCTGTTGCCAGACTGGAGTGCAATGGTATGATCATGGCTCACTGTAACCTCAAATCCTGGACTCACGTGATCTTCCCTCTTCAGCTTCCCAAGTAGCTGGGATTACAGGCGCACGCCACCATGCCTGGCCAGTAATTTCTGTCTTCTAAGGAATTTCTCCAGTTCTTTTACTGTTTCTGTACTAAGTTGTGGAGTTTATTGGCATAAACTTGTTCAGAATATTCCTTATTATACACTTAAAATCTGTAGGATTTTTAGTAATGCCACCTCTCTCATTTCTGATAATTGATTTGTGTTTTCTCTCTTTATTCCTGAGCAGCCTGACTAGTAGTATATCAATTGTATTGATCTCAAAGAATCAACGTTGGGTTTCATTGATTTTCTCTATCTTCTATTTCACTGATTTCTGATCTTATCTTTATTATTAATATTTACTTCCTTCTGCTTAATTTGGGGTTACTTTGTTTTTTTCAGATTCTTAAGGTTGAAGTTTAGATTATTGATTTGAGATCTTTATTATTTTCTAATATGAGCATTTAATACCGTAAGTTTCCATCTAAACACTACTTTAGCTGGATCCTATAAATTTTAATATATTTGTGTTTGATATGTTGATAGGTGTGATATTTTGTAATTTCCCTTGTGATTTATTCCTTCACTCATAGGTTATTTAGACATGTGCTACTTAATTGCCAAATATCTTTCTGTTAATAATTTCTAATGCAATTACATTATGGCTAGATAACATGTTTTATATTATTTAAATCCTCTTAAATTTATTGAGTCTTGTTTTATGGTCCAGAATGTGATCTATATTTGTAAATGTTTCGCATACACTAGAAAGATTGTACATTCTGCTGCTTTTGGGTAGCATGTTCTAATAAATAGCAATTAGGTCAAATTGGTTGAAAAGGCTGTTCATGTTGTCTATTTCCTTACTCATTTTTCACTTCTTTATTCTTCTTTCATTTTTGAAGGATATTTTTGTTGTATACAGAAATCCAGATTGGAGTTTTTTTACTTGTAGCATGTTAAAGATGTCATTTGATATATTCTGGCTTGTACTGTTTCTGTGGATAAGTCTACAGTCATTCTTTGTTCCTTTGCATGTAATATGTCTTTTCCCCGCCTCTGTCTGCCTTTTGCATTTTCTTTGCTTAGAAAATTATTTTATTTTATTATTTTATTTTTTAGAGACGGCGGTCTTGGTATGTTACTCAAGCTAGACTCGAATTCCTGGGCTCAAGAGATGCTCCCCGCCTCAGCCTCCTAACTACAGGTGTGCACTACTGCACCCGGCAGCACTTTGTTTTTATCACCGGTTTTCAGCAATTAGATTCTGATGTACCCTGGTGTGGTTTTCTTTTTGTTTCTTCTGCTTGGGGTCTGCTGAGCTTCTTAGATATGTAGATTTACAGTTTTCATCAAATTTGCAAAAATTTCAGCCACTATTTCTTCAAGTATTTTTTCTGCTTCCTCCACTTTGGCTTGATATTTTGCCATAGGGCAATATAAACGGATCATAGTCCTGTTCTGCCTACATTTCAATGTCCGAAAACAGCTGTTACATATATTTTGTCCCAATTTCTCAGTTTTAATGACAAGAGGGTAAAACCAGTTATGGTACTGACACTTTATGGCAGAAGCAGAAATCTTCTTTTCAACCTCTTTCTTTTTTTTGTTCAAAAAATTTTTACTTTTTCATTCTTTTTCTTCTCTGTGCTTCAGTTTGATTAGTTTGTATTGCTACGTGTTAAAGTTCATGGATCTTTTCTTCTGCAGTTTCTAATCTGCTGTTAAGCCCATCCAGTGAATTTTTTAAGTTACACTTAGTTCTTTTTTATATATTTCATTCTCTCTTCATTACATTGATGTTGTTCTTTAAATCCTCAAGCATATTTATAATAATTCCAAAATTTCTGGTATAGTAATGTCATTATCTGTGTCATTTCTATTTCTTTTTTTCCATCAGCTGACTTCTCTTTGATTATGAGTCACATTTTCCTGGGTTTTTTGCATGTCTAGTAATT
Source organism: Indri indri (assembly GCA_004363605.1). NCBI lineage: Eukaryota > Metazoa > Chordata > Mammalia > Primates > Indriidae > Indri > Indri indri. The sequence continues at coordinate 13,335 of RJWJ010035437.1, forward strand.
TTTCGTTAGATGCTGGACATGGTAAATATTATGTTATTCGGTGTCTCCATTTTTTTGTCTTCCTTTAAAAAGTCTTTCTTTCCTTTCCTTTCTTTCTTTGCTAGCTGTCAAGTTGCATCCATGTCTGCTTGATCCTTTTGGGGATTGCTAAATTAAGCTTGTTAAAGTGGGCCTAGAGGAGTTTAATCTATGACTATTTTAGCCCAACTAGTAAGGCGGGACTCTGCTGAGATTTCTCCACTCAGGCTTATTAGAATTCAAATGTTTTCCAGCCCTGTGTAAGCTCTAGGAATTGTTAACCTTACAGCTCCCAGAGAGGGTTTTTTTTTTCCTTTCTTTCAAGACAGGGTCTCACTCTGTCACCCATGCTGGAGTACAGCAGTATGATAACAGCTCACTACAGCCTCAAACTCCTGGGCTCAAGGGACCCTCCTGCCTCAGCCTCCCAAGTGGCTAATACTATAGGCATGCGCATCATGCCTGGCTAATTTTTCTCACTTTTTTTGTGGAGACGAGGTCTTGTTATGTTGTCAGCTGTCTTGAACTCCTGGCCTCAAGTGATCTTCCTGCCTGTGCCTCCCAAAATACTGGGATTACAGACGTAAGCCACTGCACCCAGACCCAGAGAGTTCTTTGTTTGGCTTTGTGGATTCTGGTCCTACACATTCTAAGCTTAGTACTTCACAACAGACTCAAGGGGGTGCCCTCGCAGGTTGCTTGAACCTTTTTCTTTATAGTTATCTCCTCTCTGACATTTGTACTTAGAATTCAAATTCTATCTTGAATTTGATCAGGCTTCTTGAACTCAGATTTCTGTCCCCTCGACTCAGGGTCCAGAACCTTGCATGGGCTTTCCTTTCCTGTGCTGTGGTCCAGAAAGTGCCGCTACGTAGAAAGTTGAGGAAATCATATGATTCCTCTGTGTGCAGTCTCCTTTTCTTTTTTCTCAGGGATCACAGTTCTTTTCTACCTATAGTCCAATATCTGACAACAGTAGAAGTTTCTTTCTCTCTTTTTATTTTGTTGCTCAAATTGTGTCAGATTTCTGTTACCCCTTCCAAGTGGCTTCTATGTCCTTCTGATATGTCCCTATAATTTTTAAAGCATTTATATTCTTCCTCGTATAATTAGATGATCCAAGCTTATCTTATACTTTCCTTGCCCCAAATCTAGAATCAGAATTTTCTCCAAGGAGACCTAGAATCTTTTAGTAAAGAACGACATTTAGAGGCCAGATGTGTCCATTCGGTATGCTACCTACTACTGATGTGTCATTGTTGCTAGGTTCCTAGAGCAGTTTTTGGACACTTCAGTTTGTGGGTAAGTTAAGAAGTCCTGTTAAGATCTCAAAGGACTGCAGCTGCTTGGACCCTATGAACTGAAACTAAATAAATTATAGCTTCTTTCTAGGACAAAACTTCACACTGAGGAAACTGCAAAACTGGGACAAAAAAAGTAAATTTTTAAAAATCCCAGTGAAAGTGGCAGAGGGCAATAAAGAAGGCAGAACTTAGAAAGTACAAGTACATATTTTTATTATCTCGTTTTAAAGGGAAGAGGAAGCTCTAGAGCTATGAAACTAAAAATGTTATATGGAGACACCCCATGCAGGCAAATACCAAGTTACTTACAAGGGAATGAAAATCAGATTGTTATCAAACTTTTTAAGAGTAACATTTTATGCCAGAAAACAATTAGATGATTGACTAATATATTTAAGATAGTCAAAGGAAAAATATGAGCCAAAAATTTCATGTCCATCCAAATAAACTATTAAAGTATAAAGGTAACAAACCAACTGCTAATATGATCCTGCGAGTCTTTCCTGGGAAATCTAGCAGAGAATAAGTTTTAGACAACCACAATTATTGAAAAATAATAACACATTTAATGGTTAGATAAAATATGTATTTACCCACAGAATAAAGAATAAATGATGGTTATAAAAGGGAGACTACAGTCTAATGTAATGGCTTGTTGCTTTGCCAATATAGATATAGCTCAATTATCTAAAAAACAAAAACAAAAAAGCAGGGTAAGAATGAAAGAATATGCAAAGTACTATAAACTTATTGATTACCTTATATTTTAGGGGAGTAAAGAGATACTACTTCAAGTCAGATGGTAAAGAAGAGGGAGGGAAAGAAGAAGAAGAGATGACTAGATAATTTTAATATTATTCATAGCAGGGACAAAAGCAAAAAAAAGGGAGAAGGGGGAACATAGAGTATTACATAGAAGCATAATGGTAACCATTAGAATAAAGACACGAGCTTTCCTAAAAACAGAGATCAAATAAAATAGACTACATATTGAAAGCCTTTTTATATAAAAGACTTACATATAGTAAAACAGAAAAACATGACAGAACTGAGGCTAAAGATACTGATCACATCAATAAAGAGAAACCTTGGCTATTGAGTAAAGTCTAGAACTATGTATAAAACAAAGAGATTCAGAAACTTTAAAAATAAAAAGACAAAGATATATCAAGGAAATGCAAATTAAAAAGAAGGCAGGAGTTGCAATCCTGAAATCTGACAATGTAGATTTATGGGAGGAAATCACAGATAAGGAGTCAGATTTAAAAATAAAAAATATTTTATATGATGCTAAGGAGTTTGAACTTTATCTTGCAGTCAGTGGGAGTCTTTGAAAGACAAACTACATAGGTGGACAAGAATAGATGTGCACTTCAAAGATGGACTGAATTGAAGTAACATGAGAGGCAGGGGATCCAGCTGGAATGGGGGAGGGGATAAACACTGCTGGAGTGACTACTCCAGGCCAAGGGGTTTACATACATGTTCTCATTTTAATTCTAGTGACAACTATATGAGATGAGTCTTGCTATTCTCATTTTATATATGGAGATTCTGAGGCTTAGGAATTTTAAGCAACTTGCCCAAGTAAAGCAGCTAGTAAGATGCGAGAGCCGAGATCTGAACACAGTATTACCTAGCTCTTTGCCACTACATAATGCTATTTGTCATTTAAAAAGAAGAAAAAAAACATATAGTCCTAGCAAGAAAGAGTGAGGGTTTAAGGAAGTGCAGAAGGATAGATATTTAAAAACACAATTAGGAAGGCTTGCTGATAGACTAGATATAAGGTTAAAGAACAAGAAAAAGAAATCTAGAATTCCAGAACCATTATGAAAGCCAGTATCCACAAGGAGTTACAAACATATTGAAAAGGGAAACAAAGCAGAATGTCCTCACATGTCTTTCTATTTTTTACTGCCTTTTACTCCTTCCCAGACTTGTACTAACTAAAGCGAAAACTTGAGCACGTATGATTTCTCGATATGTGTTAAAAAAAAAAAAATACCAT
>RJWJ010035438.1:0-16651 GCA_004363605.1 Indri indri
ACTTACTAACATTCTATGACTACAGTTACTATTAGTGATGTTACATTGTACATGCCTACAGTATATGTAGTATACAGTAAGAGCTCATGCTCTCATTAATCCTCTGCTTTGTAACCATAATCATTATTTCCTATTGTTATGTTGTTAGTACTTCATACTATTCCCCATTATTAATAGGATATTGGCAATATTACTATTATTATCTCACTATGCCCCACATCTGATCCCGTCACATCAAGTGGTCTCAAAGCCTCATTCCCAAGCCAGGCTTTTCCCCTCTGGGACTGCTAGGGCCAGGCCTTTATCTGACTGGAGGAGCTGGAGGGGTCCCCAACACCAGGCAAAGAGTGAGAGCAGCACTCTCAGGACTTTTACGCAAATGCAGCAGGTGAACGCCCCAAAATGATCCTTAATAAACCAGGTGGATGGCACCGAGGGCGGGGCCTGGGGACAGTGCACAAACCCAGATTAGACGCAGCCTGCCTCTGCTCCCTAGCGTTGCTAAAAGCCCCACTCACCCCTCCATGCTGCTTACTGGATTCACCCATCTCCCCTTCACCCGCAGGACCACCTGCAAGCTGGCTAGACCCCAGGAGATTAAGGGAGATCAACCCCTGCGATGTCCCCCAGGGCTGTGGCTCTAGGTCTCAGCTCCTCTGTCCTGTTAAAGGCGGTGGCATGGCTGCCCTAGCTCAGCTTCAAGGGGTTATTGTGAGAAATGAGGTGGAAATTACTCCTTTAAGGCACTATGCAAAGTAATTAAGTCTTTATTGAAGCCTTTATGTGCCAGAAAACTAATCACACAGAGGATTAAGGCACAGTCCCTGCCCTGGAGGAGCTCACAGTCTAGTAAGGAAGACGGAGGAGGAACCGACTCCCAGGAAGATAGGGGGGACCAGTGCCCCGCCCGCCCCCCACATTCCAGGCTGGCCTGAGAAAGCAAGTAAGGGAAGCTTGTCATCTTCTCGCCCACCTTTCCTGTGACAGCTGACTTTCCTCACGCTGTCCTAGGCATCATGAGGGGTCCAGGGGAAGACAAGGATGAGGAGGGTACAGCTGCTGCCCTCAAAAAGCTAGAACACCCCTGCAGGATATATACAACAGTAACTTTATTTCCCGAAGCTGCAAACCAGTGCAGCGGAAGCTGGGGGTACTGGGAGACATCGGACGGAAGTCTAGTGGCTGGGCCAGCCCAGTCCAGTGGTGAGAAAGGGAAGTCATGGGAAGAGATGGGGGCCAAGGCCAGGGGAGCAGGTGAGAGGGAAGTTTCCAGGTAGAGAAGATCATAGTAGGACACCAGCGGCCATGGTCAACAGTAGAGCCGCCAACCCGGCTGCGGGAGCTGCAGAGCCTTTATTCGGGGGCTGCTGGCTCCCACCTTTTGTGGGATACTGCCCCAAATTACTGCGGTCCTGGTGGACAACGGCGCCTCCAGCCACGCTGGACTCCTCTTTCCTCGATCCCTCAAGCTCTCCTTCCTTTGGAGGGGTCTGGCTGGTTGGGGCTGGGGTGGGCTTGGTGGTGGAGGCGGAGGTAGTTGGCGCCTGGGTGGAAGTGGTGGCAGAAGTGGTTGAGGCCATAGTGGTGGACTTTGGAGGGGGCATAAGAACAAGGGGTGGGATTCCAGACGAGAAGTAGGTCTTGTTGCGGAGATCGGAGTTACAGCGGGACCCCTGGCAGCAGGAACCGCTGAGTATGAACCCTGGGCCTGTCACCCCATCCCGGGTGCATGACTCATCCTGGACACAGCCCCGGACAGGCAAGGATACAGTCACATTAGCTGCAGGAGGGAGACAGAGATAGGTCAGTGGTTGGAGGGAGGGAAGTTGGCATAGTCAGAATGAAACTTAGGGGCGTCAGGGGAAGAGAAGAGCAGAGAACCCCCGAAACGGACAGAGGGGCTCTGCATCTGTTAATCCAAAAATCTCAACTCAGGCCCCACTCTGAGAAACAGACACACTGTCTTTGGCACTTGGTGGACCACATTTCCCATAGTGCTTTGAGAGGGAAATTGTGCAGGTTGGACTACAAGCGTGCCTTGGAACAAAGTCTTGGTCTGGGACACAACACTTCTCACGAGACCGAAGGGCAGAACAACCTTCCCCTACATCCCTCTCACCGTTTCCCCCCACTTCTCACCCCCCTCCAATGTCCCCACCAAAATTCAGTCTTAGAGTCACTACATCTCCCATAGTTCACCTGGCAGAGGATGGGGCTTGAAGAACTCCCATGGTTCCCTGAGATAGGGGCCAGGAACCACCTCTCTCCTAATACTCTGGAACAGGAGGGGACCCCTCGAGTTTTAAGGGCTCAGAACTAGATTCCTCTCGGTGCCTGGGCAGAAGCCGAGAGGCTTAAATACATTTCCATGGCACGTCCTCCTGTTCTGTACCTGGCAGTCCTCTGTGGAAATGCACTTTCCCCCCCAAAAAACTCTGGGACGAAAGCAATATCCCCCAATATGTCCATGCTATACTGGGGGAAGAGACTGCATTTCCCATGATGCTCTATAACAGCGGTCCCCAGCCTTTTTGGCACCAGGGACCGGTTTCATGGAAGACAATTTTTCCATGGAATGGGGGGTTAGGGGGACGGGGAGGAGGAGGCGGAGCTCAGGCGGTGATGCGAGCGACCGGGAGCAGAGCTGCGTTGCTCGCCTGCCACTCAGCTCCTGCTGTGCGGCCCTTGGGAAGACAATTTTTCCACGGATGGGGGGCGGAGTGGGGGGCGAGGAAGGGGGAAGCCCAGCTCAGGCGGCGATGCGCGGCCCAGTTCCTAACAGGCCACGGACCAGCACCAGGCCGCGCGGCCCGGGGTTGGGGATCGAAGCTCTACCACACGGACACTTAGCCTGCAGTTCCCAGAATGCGTCGGACGCGGGGCACCCCATGGGTAAAGGGTTCCCTACCGCCCAGGACGCCTCAGAAAGGCTACGACAATTCCTGTAGGGCCGGTGCTCCCGGGCTCGCTCACCTGCCGTCAAGGTGACGTTGCCATCAAAGCAGCCTTTGTAGACGCGGTCGCCGGCGTTGTAGCAGCTCACCACGGGCGGCGCCGTCCCCTGGCACGCCTCGCGGCTCAGCCCCACGCAGCTGTAGCACTCGGCGCCGTTGCGCTCGTAGGCGCTCTCGTTGCCTGCGGGGGACAGCCAGGAAGGGAAGGGGTCAGAGGACTCGGGAACAGCGGCTCGGCCTCTAGCCCCGCCCCCAGGGCGTGACCGCACTCCCTCGGTGACCCCGCCCACTGGCTCATAGCCCCGCCCCCAGCGTGCAACCTCCGCTCGCCTCCGGCAATGAAGCCCAGCCTGCTGCCTTTTGGCCCCGCCCTCCTAGAGCGTGACCCCGCCCCCAGCCTGTAGCTCCGCCCCGGGCCCCCGGGCCCGCCCCCACCGACCTGCGGGGTTGAGCGCGCGCGAGGTGAGGTTGAGCTTGGAGTTGCAGCGGTCCTGCGCGCACTGATGCAGCTGGATGAAGGCCAGAAGCCCGTGTAGGTCCAGTCCGCGGTCATTCTTGCCCGGGAGTCCCGAACCGCAACCTCGTACTGCCACTGAGAATTGTCCGTGGACTGTGGGGGGGGGAGGGGCGGGGTCAGAGGGGCGGTGCCTGGGGCGGGGCCTCGAATGGGACAATACCCGGGAACAGACAGGCTGGGCTTGGGGGCCGGGGCCCCTGAAAGCAGATCGGAGGAGAAATAACCGCAGAAGGACAGAGGGGCGGGGTCATAGAGCGTGAACCTCAAAGAGCTGCGTCCCAGGGGACAGAGGGTGACACCCAGGGATAGGGAGGTCTCAGTGGCGGAGCAGAAAGGGTGCTTAGAATGTACCCTCGTCCCAGCCGGGAACCCCTCCAATCCCTGCTAGAGAAGGCCAGGCCCGGACCGAGGGGCGAGGCTGTGTTGAAGGGTCCAGGCCAGGCTGGAAAGGAGGGATGGAGCCGCGTCGAAGGGGTGTGGCCGGATTCAGAGAGGACGGTAAGAAGGCAGGGCTGGGCTGCATGAGCCCGAGGGGTGCCCTGGACCAGCGGTCCCACTCACTGGTCTCCACCGCCCCCACGGCCTCTGTGCAGACGTCCACACCCGGCGCGCACTTCACCGTCTTCATCTTGTGCGGGGAGCATCCGTCATCTGCCTTCTGCACGCAGCTGTAGCACTCCAGAGCCTGCGCTCCTGTGGACGCGGAGCCCCGAGTAGAACCGAGCGATCCTGGGCAAACCTTCCTCCCCCAGCAGAGAAATAGTCCTCCCCACGCCCTCGGTCCCTGGGATGAGACAATCCTATTGCACACGCTTTTCCAGGGCAGAAGTAGGGAAAACCTTCCCACGAATCTGGGGACACGAGATACACTGGACCCTTTTCCTTCGTGCGCTGATGCCTGTGATGGGAGCATCCTTCCCACAGCCCCGTGAGCCCACCGCAGCTGATCCCTGCCATGGAGCCCCTCGTGCCAGGGTAGGGAGGATGTCTTCTCACGGCTCTCTGCTCAGGATGGGAGAATTCTGCCCATAGCCCCTCTGCCCAGGACAAGGGAACTTTTTCCACAGTCCTCTCTGCCCACAGTGGGAGATCCTTCCCACAGCCCTTTCTGTAAGGGGCTGGGGCAGCCTCCTCCCTAAAAGCCTCCACTCTACCCTCTCCGCCGCCTCCTGGCAGCAGACCCACCTTGGTGAAGCAGCAGCGGCAACAGCAGCCAACCCGTAGCCCAGATCACTGCCTGGGCACCTGCTTTCCTGGCCGGGTCCATGGCTCCGTCCTGCTCCCTCAGCGTCCCCCCTGGGTGTGCCGCCTCCCAGCACGGGCCCTCTTACCTGAGCCCAGGATGAGTAACCTACCCTCGGGCAACCCTGGCCTTGCCCAACCGGGCCAACTCAGCGTCCGCTGTGGGGCGGGGCCCCGCCCCTAGATGCGTCACCCAGAGGGAGAGCAGCCCCTGCCCTGTGCAGTTGCTAAGGAGGGAAAGGGCAGGAGTCGAGGTTTCCTGACAGTGCACTGGAGAAAGTCTATGTGTGTTTGGGGAGTCAGGGTGGGGGCCCGGAGACTACTGGGGCTCAAAGAGAGACAGGGGCTGGCCAACATTCCGCATTCCGTGACTGTTTAATGAGCATCTCCAGTGTGCCTGTCTTTGCTCTGGGTCACGCTGGAGCTTAAGACTGAACCAGTGCCTGTCTTCGCACAGCTCACAGTGTGATGGGAGCCACGGATGTTACTCGAATAATCATACAAATTGTCATTTACGACGGAGACTAGGACTATGAAGGAAGAAGTGCAGGGTGCTACAAGGAGGTGTGGAGTCTAGAAGAGGGAGGCTGGTCAGTGAAGGCTTCCCAGAGAAGGTAATTTGAGATGTGACCTCAAAGACATGCAGGATTTAGCCAGGTGGTGCAGGTCAGAGAGGGGGCAAAGCACACTGCAAGCAGAGGGTGCAGTGCGTGCAAAGGCCTAGAGGTGGCGGGTAGCAGGGACCACGCAGACGCGGAGAGGAGAGCAGCGTTCCTGGAGCTCAGAGGGCCCAGGGAGCAATCGTGGAAACTGAGGCAGAAGATCAGGCGGGAAAAGGAAGAGTGCTTCACTCATCCGATGGAATACCACACGGCCGAGGGGAAGAGCCGAAGACTGGGGTATGCAGGAACACGGATGAATCTCAGAAACTTGTGGTGTTGAGCTAAAGAAGCCGTAAGCAAAATAGAGCATACTGTGTAACTCCATTTTTATGAAGTTCTGGGACAGACAAAACTAACCAGTGGTGATAGAGATCAGGACGGGCGTTACCTTTGGGAGGGCACTGCCCCAAAGGAGCAACAGGGAGGAGCCCCCACTGTCTTCATCTGGGTGGTAGCTACGCGTGTACACTTAGCCCTTCACTAGATGTATGTTATTCTTCAATAAAAACAAGGACACAGGTCACTGCGGCCTCTGCATTAAAAAAAAAAAAAAAAAAAAAAAAAAAGGACTCTAGAAGGGGCTAGAGAGAGAAGGCTGCGAGGCCAATGAGGGAGCTGGGCAGTTTTCCAGGTAAGAGAGAGAAAAGTCAACCCTGACCACCGGGAGTTGGCCTGGCACACACAGTGAGGCCAGAGTCTGCCTGTTCGTAAATAATGTCACAGAGCACCAACATCCGACAAGACCATGCTGTGATGGTGAAGGATCAAGACAAAATCAGGACCACTCCGGAATCAGGTCTGCACACAGACACAAACAAGATCATTGTGCAAACCACAAAATGACTAAGCCTCCCCATATCCTGGCTAATATAAGTGGCTGCTTATATTATATTATGTCTTCATTGCAATTTTCACCTTGCCTTGTTTCTCCTACCTCATAAATAGGATTTATGAAAATACCCAACCACAGCATTAGCCCTACTTTGTGACAATATCCGATCCAGGGCAAAGCCCCACTTCCCGGGACCAGCCCCAGAATCACCACACAAGAGCCTGAATTTTTTTTTTTTTTTTTTTTTTTTTTGAGGCAGAGTCTCACTCTTGTTGACCCGGCTAGAGCGCTGTGGCGTCAACCTCGCTCACAGCAACCTCAAACTCCTGGGCTCAGGCGATCCTCCTGCCTCAGCCTCCCGAGTAGCTGGGACTACAGGCATGTGCCACCATGCCCAGCTAATTTTTTCTCTATGTTTTTAGTTGTCCGGCTAATTTCTTTCTATTTTTAGTAGAGACGGGGTCTCACTCTTGCTCAGGCTGGTCTCGAACTCCTGACCTCGAGCAATCCTCCCACCTCGGCCTCCCAGAGTGCTGGGATTACAGGTGTGAGCCACCATGCTGGCCCCAAATCTTAAAATAAGTCTTTTCTGACACCCCTTTACCCGCAGTGCCCCCAGGATGTGCATTCTCCCTCCTCTCAAGGAGCAAGAAATGCGACTCACTCAACCCCAGGTGGAGACCATTGGCACAGGTGAGCTGTGATGCGACTTGGCTTAGGGTGGTAGCTAAGGAAGCGTGAAACGTGGAAAGATCTAAAATATTTTAGGAGGAAGAAGTGGTAGAAATTACTGATGGATCAACTATGAGGGAAAAGGCAGTGGGCGGTTTCCAAGATGATTCCAGATAGTTCTTGCCATAAACCACATCACGACAGTAATAAGAACGAATACTACATATTCAGCATTTACTATGTGCCAGAAACTTCTTTGAGCATGGGGCATGAATTGTCTCTTTTAATCCTCATGGTTAAGGTAGTATCATTTATTGAACACCTACTCTGTGCTTAGCACTTTCTTTGACTCCTCTCTGATTGTCATGACAGCTCTGCAAAGAGAGGACCTAGCCCCATTTTGCAGATGAGGAAACTGAGGTTGGGAGAGGCTTGGAAGTGGCAGAACTTGGATTCGAATCCAGGGCTGTCTCTAAAGGCTCCAGGACACTTGCCAGGGTCAGAGCCTGGTCTTAGGCCTGAGATGATATTTTGCAAAGATCCTTAGTTTGGAAGCCAGACGGACTTGGATTTGAACCCCAAATCAGATCCTGATCTGCTGTGTGACCTTGAGCAAAGTGGCTTCGATTCTTTGATATTCAGAGACCTCTTCCATAAATGAAGACAATGGCAAAAGCACGCTTATTCAGGTTTATTCAGTGCTTCTGATGTGCCGGGTTCTTTTCCACACCTTTCACACACAATGGTCCTATGAGACATTTCTGAGATAGTCAATTTACAAATGGAGAAATTGAGGCAGGGAGAAGCTTAACAACTTGCCCAGGGCCACACAGCTAGGAAGTGATGGAGGTGGTATTCGAACCCAGGCAGTCTGGCTTGAGAACCTATTGTTTGGTCCATGAGTACATTGGTTACCAGCTAGGGAACTTTGACAATTACTTAGCTTCTGTGTCCCTCAGTGTCCCCAACTGTAAAGTGAGGATCTTAATAGGACCTGCCACAGAGGGCTGCTGTGGGGATGAATGTCAAATATATGCGAAATGCTTAAAAAATCAGGCCTAGTTCTAGGTGCTACAAAGCATTAGCTATTATTACTAGTAATATTAGGTGAAATAGATGATTACTATTACTGTTATTATTGGCTAATAATAGCCCCCACTTCTTGAGCTCCAGTTGCATGCCAAAAGGGGTGCTCGGCGCTTTTATAACACCCTCTGCTTGAATTCCTAACAAGAGGGTAGAGAGGGGAGCATCCATTTCGCAGAGGAGGAAACAAGACCCTGAGAGGGGAAGATATTTGTCCAAGTTCACACGGCGAGGGAAGTTGCAAAGTCAGAAGTCAGACCCTGCTGCATCGGGCTGGCTCACTGTGCTGTCCGATGGCGGGATAAATAGCGGTTGTGCTCATAAAGATGTTATCTCTTCCCCAGACCCTGCCGGGCACCCCCGTTTCCAACAATGACAAGCATCTCAGTCACATAGGTGGGGTCACTTAGCATCATGCTAAGGCCCAGAGAGAGAAAGTGAATGACTTCTTGTAGAGTCATTCAGCGCTAGCCCCCGCCTCCCAGCCTTGGAATCTCAGCCTCACTTCTGGTTTGCTATGTGACCCTGAGTAAGTGCTTTCACCCCTCTGAGCCTTCAAGGTGTCCTTTTTATAATAAAGGATGGGGTGTCTTTCAGGGTAGAATGGAGCAGTATCAAGTCCGGAATTGGACAGACTGAAATTTTAATCCTGCCTCTGCCACCCTCCTGCTGTGTGACCTCAAGCAACTAAATCTCCCTCTCTGAACTTCAGCTGCCTCCTGTGCCAAATGGGTCTGGTAACCCCTACCTCCTGAGGGACGAGGAGCGAGGACCCAGGGTGAGAGCACTGTTGTTATTGTGTGTGGTTCTGGGGCAGGAGGCCCTGCAGGCTCCAGCTGTGTGGGAGAGTTTCAGGGAGGAACCCCAACAGGCCCAACCGGAAGAACTAGCGTCTTGGGAGGGAGTGGGACCCAGGGTGGGGAGTCTCCTCTTGCTGGGGCCTGCCTAGATTCTGGGCGCTGACCCCCGCCTGGCCTAGGACCAGAGAACAGAGGGAGGTTTGGATGCAGGCTCCGCTGCGGTCTGCCGCTGGCTCTCCTCCAGCTCACCCTCCCTCCGCAGGCTTCACTGCAAAGAAATGCAGACCCCGGTTGGGGCGGGGGGCAGTGAGGATGCGGCACCCCCAGCACTGGAGGTCACACCCGCTGGGCCTCTGGCAAGGCTGGGGCCATATCCACTCTGGGTTTCCTGTCGCCTGGAGCAGAGCAGGCTCTGAGCCCAATGAGCCCAGCCTGTCTCAGGCCCACTCCCTCCGAGACACACTGTCTGGGACGAGTCAAGGAAGGAGTGGGGTCAGGGTTGGGGCCGACCGCATAATTTCCGGGGCACAATGCAGAATGAAAATGTGGGGTCCTAATTCGAAAGGCAGGAAAAAGTGCTGTTCAAGGTACTGCCCCATCATTTGGGTGACCTGGTTGCTGGGTTTCCCTTCTCACCCCTTGCCCACCACCACGCTCCACCCCAAGATACCAGGAGGCACAAGCACCGACCCCGATCCTCCCGTGCCTGTACCAGGGCCCTGCCAGGGGCAGGGAGGGGATGGGACCCAGAACCTGTCCCTGGGAGGTGGGGCTGCCTGTGAGCTGCCGCCAATCCCCGCCTCACGCTCCATTATCCCCTCAGACTTCACTTTCATCTGTCAAAGATAAAATTGTTAAGAATTTCCAGATGGTAACCACAGAGCATTAAACGAAGGAGCAGGGCTCTTCTGAGCACAGGGAGCTGTCGTCTATACTGTTGTCTATACTGGTCACATGCCCGTGAAGCTGGAGTCGGTAAGGGCTTGCTTTGCAGAGGGGCTGGGGGCTGAATTTATCCAGGAATCCAGGTGTCTCACATCTGGAGGTAGAGGCCAAGGGACCCCTGGAGTCCCAGAGGACCTGGGGATTTGGGTGTTTGCACTCCCAGGCTTCCGGAGCACTGTATCTGGATCCTCAAGGGGACTTTCTGACGGGGGGGCAGCTGTCTCCAGAGTGACAACTTAAAAGTGCTCAGGTTGGGGAGCCCAGCGGACTGTGGAAGCCCAGAGTAGGCATCTGACCCAGCCTGGGGGTCAGGGAGAGCTTTTCAAAGGAGGGGACCCCTTAGATGAGACCTAAAGGGTGACAAGAAGTCAGCCACAGAGCTCTGCCTGCCTTGTTCACGACTGTCCCCACCATCACTTTCTCATCAATTTATTCGATCCCCAAATGTTCCCACGATGCCTGGTTTGCACTAGACCCTTTGCTGTGCCAAGGGCTCAGTAGTGAGCGAGGCAGCCCCAGCTCCTCCTGGAGCTCCCAGTCCAGAGCAGGAGACAGACTCAATAGTGATGACCCCAGGTAGTCAAGGCCATGGTGGGAGAAATACAGGGTAGAGTGATCAGGGTTGGGATGGGGGAGGCACGGCCAGAGTGGTCAGGGCTATAGTGGGAAGAAAGCGTCTGACCCACCAGGACAATCAGGGAGGGCTTCCTGGAGAAAGAGACAAAACACAGGAGCTAAAATCCAAATGATGAGTAGAACCTGGGTAGAGTAGGGAGAGGTGCCCAAGCAAAAGGAACAGTACGTACGGAGACCCAGAGGTGAAAGGAAAACAATTTTTTTCTTTCACTTTCATGGAAAGACACATGCCCTATGGTGCTGGGCACACAGTGGTGACCAGGACAAACCTGGTTCTGCCTCATGGAGCTCCCAGTGCATAAAGGACATAGATGCATCACCAGTGATGACCCAGGGTCCTCAGGGCAGGGATGGAGGAACTCAAAGTGGGGGGGGGGGGACTGACCCAGCCAGAGGAGTCAGTGAGGGCTTCCTGAAGGAGGGGACATCTAAACTAAGACACGAAGCTAATTAAGAGAAGGACAGAGAGAACAGCATGTGCAAAGGCCTGGAGGGAGGGAGCCTACAAGTTCCTAGAAATTGCCAATAGCTTAGGCCAAAAAGGGTGGAAGCAGAGGGGCCTACAAACTGAAAAACAAAACTGTCAAACACTAAAGACGCATGCCTTCCCACCCGCTTCCCCCAGCCACGACCTCAGGGTTGAAGGCCTGTGTTCCTAAAGAGAGAGGGAAAGCCGTGCGACGCTTGGCTCTCAGAGGTACCCATAACTTGGATGTCCTGAAGCGGCCCCACACGTCTGGGCTGGAAACCACAGCATCAACCCGTTTTTCCTCCGTATTTAATTGGGTATCACTGGAGCACCAATAAATAGTTCCTTCCCGCCCCTGCAATCTTCCTCCTGCCCCGGGCAGGGCCTCAGGGACCGGCGATCCCGTCGGGGAAAGACACCAGTCACCTAGAACGCCAGGGCTCAGGCCAGCCGAGCCGCAGCGCCCGCAGAATTCCCGGGAGAGTTCCGAAGGGGCGGGCCACGGTTTCCGGCAGTGGGCGGGGCCTCGGAACAACGCCGCCTGCGTGCGAGGGCGGAGCCTCGCCGGAACGTCCCCCAAGAGGGCGGGGACGCTCAGGGGGCGTGGTTTTCATCAGCTGCGGTCACGATGACGTCCATCCAGATGCGCATGGCTTCCGGGCTCGGGGCCACCATGTAGAACAGGCGTTCGTAGGTTTTGACGCAGAACGTCAGGCGGGGGTTGGGGCTCTGGAATAAGCAGCGGAGTGAGCGTGGTTGAGACAAGGGGTACCAGCCACAGCCTGGGTTCGAATCCAGCCTTGCTACTTACTGCCTGTGTGGCATTGGGCAAGTTACTTAAGACTGAATCTCAGTTTCCCTGTCTTCCTAAATGATGGTATACCTACCTCATTGTGTTATGAGAATTAAATGATTTAACACAGGAAAGTGCTTAAAATGAACAAATGTAGGGCGCTATTATTGAATTAGGAACAAGAGAAATTTAAAAGGAAGACCCATGGCCCCCTCTCCCAGCCTCCGTTTCCCTATATTAGAAATATAGGCATACAAATTACACCTCCCCAAAATCTAGGTCTCCCTGTACCTGGAGATAGTATCTAGAACCCACTTATTGAGTACTACTTGCCAACCTCCAGTTGAGCAAATCCTTTACGTCCATTATGTCAGCTCTCAAAAACCCTGACAGAATGGGGTGTAGTGTGCCCATTTTGCACATGAGAAAACTAAGTCTGGAGAAGGGAAGTCACTTTCCTTGTCACACAGCTGAGATTCCAACCTAAGCCCTAAAGAGCCACAGTTGGTTACTTTACAGAGCTTTCTAAATATTGTATCAGTGGCCAACATTTAAATTCCTGGCCCGGCACTTTCATACAAGTTCGAATTCCCGAGTTCTCCAGGGAAAAATAAATATATGCTGTGACACCACGGGGCCCATTCCCATTTGGCAACTGCTGGCAGCCTGACTGTCTCCTTCAGATGCGCCCAGACTGCCCCAGTCCTGACTCTGACCTCATTTATTCATTCCAGTTTGGCATCAGAGTTTGCCAAATGTTTGCTCTAAAACTTTTGCTCCAAAAAAATTAACAGTGGCTCAGAGCCAGAGTCTGAGCTCGTAATTTTTGGTCCCTGCAGTGACATGACCTGTTGGTGCGCCCTGTGCTGGACGGTGAGTACCCTCACAGTAGGGGCTGTGGGTGGCTTCTCCCAGGATGAGTTGGGGATGAGATAAGGCTTGGTCAAGGGACTTGGACTCAGAGGGCTGGGTGGCACCGAGGGGCTTCACCTTGAAGGCACAGCGTAAGTGGTCGTAGTAGACTTCCTCAATGGCCTGGAAGTAGATGACACCTTTGAGCTTGGTCTCGTCCTTGTCTGGCAGGGGAGGTAGGGGAGAAACAGAGCCAGTGAGAAGTGTGTGTCTGTATGTGTTGGGGGCTGTTACCTGGTAACAGAGTCTGAAGGTCCCTGACATACTGTGGTTGGAGGGGGGGCGGTGAGTGAATGTTGATGCTGGTTGGGAAACTGGACAAGATTGGGGAATGGGGTGTGGGAGCTGGAACCCTGCGTCCATGAATGCCTTGGTCCCTAATAAGGGAAGGAGCTCCAGGAGAGCTTCGGAATAATTGATTCCCCTAGAGGGGAGGGGAAGGGGTCTTGGACTCCTGGGTATTATTGGGGGGCAGCGGGCAGGGGTGCTGACGATGCAGGTTCGGACTCCTGGGTATCTTAGGAAAATGGGGACTGGTGCTGGGGGTTTAGATTCTGGGAGACCTGAGGAGGAAGGGACTGGGGATTTGCATCCCTGGGTTATGGGGAAGGTGGGAGGGAGCGAGGGAGCTAGGGAGCTAGGGACCCAAGTTCCTCCATCCTGGGGGGAGTGGAAAGTGGGTGCCTGGACTCCTGAGTCCTGAGGGAGGCTGGGGATCCAGATTCACGAGCCTAAGACAGCAGTGGGGAGCGGGGAGGGGGGAAGGACTCCAGCATCCTGGGGCCCAGGCAGCCAGACTGGGCTTACCCGCATAGTAGGCCAGGCGGCGGGCTTGGCGGTCAAAGCAGAACCATCGCTTCCTCCAGGTCTTGATGCGGCCGCCCATCTTCACCAGGGGTCCGCGGCAGCAGCCCCCGGACACTCGCACATGCGGGCAGCTTTCCGGGCTGTGGCCCCAGCGTTCCAGGTGCTGCCGGAGATCCAAGACGCGGGGGCCTAGAGGGCGGGGTGGGGGTGCGGGCGGCGCCTGGGGAAGAAGAAAAGGGGCAGCTGGGGTGGGGCTTGGGGGGATCCTACATCCTGGAGCGCCCCCCTCCGGGAGAGCCAGTCACAGCAGCTCACATGTGGGACCTGCTCCAGCCTTTCAGTGTAACGTTCCGCCAACAGCACGTTTACTGACTCTGACACTCTGCCCGGGGCTTTATGACCATCGACTCCTTGACACCTGACCGCTGCCCTGGGGACAGGGCTACCATGAGACCCACTTTACAAATGAGTGAAATGGGGTACAGAGAGATGAAATAACACACCCGAAGTCACGCAGAGCTTCTGGATGTAAACCCATGTATTCCTGACCTAGAGCTCGCCCTGAAACAGCAGAGGCATATCAGAGAAATGGGGGGCCTCTTGGTCAGGGTCCCCGAAGTGGGGTCCTCACTGTTGGGTCTGTAGAACAGGAGCCAAATGGTAAGTGATCAATAGAAGAGAGCACTGTTTACATCATTACTGTTGCTATTATTCTTATTGTGACGGAATCAGTGATTATAGTCGTGTGCTAAGCACTTTCTAGGCATAATCTCTCTGCCCCCTCAAGCTCTCCTAGGGGCTGAGTACATTTATCCCCATTTTACAGATGTGGAAACCAAGACTCAGAGAGGTTAAGTCACTCCGCCAAAGTCACACAGCAAGAGCTGACTGAGCCAGGACTCACCAGGCAGAGTGGGCATCTCAGCTGGTCATAAAGGTTAGTGGGGAAGAAAGAAGGACATACAAGTGTCTACTGTTTATAAGAGCCCAACCCTGGGCCAGCCTGATCGAACCTATCCTTCTCAAATAATCCCTGCAAAAAATGGTAAGATTCCTAAGGTCAAACTGAGTCTTGGGCAGTACATCTCAAACTTCTTCATGCCAGCAGACCCCCTGGGGATTTTGTTAGAATGTAGACCCTGATCCGGTCATTCCAGGGTGTGGTCTTGGATGGGGGTGATGTTCTGCATGTCTAACCAGCTCAGGGGTAGGGGGTGGCGGAACTGATGTTGTTGGTTCCCTGCTGAGTATCAAGGGCTTAGGAAACTGGAGCCAGGCCAGAGAGCAAGAAGGGATGAGAAACAGAGATGACTGCCACAGGTTCGAGGCAGGGAGACGGAGGAGGAGAAACGGGTGGGTTGGGGGAGACCTGGTTTAAAGAGCACCCACGGGAACCTGGATTCCCACCAGATCCATACAGGAGCACTAAGGATCACCTCCGTGTGTGGAAGCTTCCGCTACGTGTCAAGCTCTGTTCCTGGTGGTCACAGTGATTCCTTTGTTTCCTCTCCAAAACAGCCCATTAATGTCCCCACTGGACAGATGAGGAAACTGAGGCTTCTAGAGGGGAAGTGACTCACCAAGATCACCCAGCCAGGATGTGTCAGAGCTGGGTGCCAACCCAGGAGGACAGCAGGGATGGGCCCGGAACTCTCCACTGCCGCCCAGCTGGCCATGTCACCTCCACAGAACCCAGACCCCTCTGGGAGCCTCAGTTCCCTGCGCTGACACACGGGGGTTACCACCGCCCCCTCACCCCGGGGCCATTTCAAGAATGAGCGAGCTGCCGTCGGGGTCTCCAACCCCACGATTCCATTCTAGGAGTGAAGCCCAGAGACACACTTGCGCATGCGCACAAAAGACAGCAGGGGGTGGAAGGGAGGGGGACAAGGCACACAGGGACAGTTTAATAAATGATGATGCTGCGCTAACATCAGCTTCCCCGAGGGCGGGGATTTTTATCTGGGTCACCACTGGAACCCAGGGCCTAGCACACAGTAGGCACTCAATAAATACCAGCTGAAACAAATCAGGGGAGGACAGATGGTTGAAGAAACCAAAAGCAGGTTGGGAATGATGTGCTCATTTATGGGACAAATAAATTCACAAGATATGGTTCGATTAGCGCACGTGGAAAAATATAAATATAGATCTGAAGGCTTCTCAATGCCAGAAGTGAGATCGGGGAGGAAGAAAGTGACCTTCACCTTCTTGACACTGTGTCATTCTTTATAACAATGTGTATCATAGGTAAAAATGTATCATCGGTAAAAATAAAACTTTAATAAGGAAGTGGTCAGCTAACTCCAGAATGTGCAAAAATCTACAGGATAAATGACTTGATTTTTTTCCCACAAATAAATGGCATCTTTTTAAAAAATGGGAAGAGAGAACTATCAGAGAGATTAAAAGAGATGTAAGAGACATTTTAACCAAATGCACAGTGTGCACTTTTGCATCTAGATTCAAACAAACCTACTATAAAAAGATCTTTCGGAGACAATTAGGGAAATGTGAATATGGGCTGTTTATTGCAATGTTATGGAATATAGAATCTGGTAAGGTATGATGATGGAATTTTTGTTATGTTAAAAAAAAACAACCCTGTCTATTGGAGCTACATGGTGACATATGGATGAAAAGATACAGGCCGGGCGCGGTGGCTCATGCCTGTAATCCTAGGACTCTGGGAGGCCGAGGCGGGTGGATCCCTCAAGGTCAGGAGTTCGAGACCAGCCTGACCAAGAGTGAGACCCCGTCTCTACTAAAAAATAGAAAGAAATGATCTGGACGACTAAAAATATATATGTATATAGAAAAAATTAGCCAGGCATGGTGGCGCATGCCTGTAGTCCCAGCTACTCGGGAGGCTGAGGCAGGAGGATCGCTTGAGCCCAGGAGTTTGAGGTTGCTGTGAGCTAGGCTGACGCCACGGCACTCTAGCCTGGACAACAGAGTGAGAGTCTGTCTCAAAAAAAAATAAAATAAAATAAAGGAAAAGATACAATATTTTCCTTTAAAATATTCCAGTGCAGAGTGGGATGTAGGCGTGGGATTAGTAAAACAAAGTTAGCAGGTGAAACAAGAGTCGCTGTTGATAATTATTGAAGCTGCACGGTGGGTACGTGGGGCTTTATGAATCTATTCTACCTTTGCACATATTTGAATATTTCTATAATAAAAATTTTATAAAAGAAATAAATATAAATGACATAAATTTTAAAATGATTTTTAAAAGTCCCAGCACATACTTGCCCTCATTCTGTAGTAAATGCTAACATTATCACCTATGTACAGAAGGGGAAACTGAGGCGCAGAGAAGTA
>RJWJ010035439.1:0-10784 GCA_004363605.1 Indri indri
GTTCAGCCTGTCATGGATTTACTCCTGCCCTGTTTTTTCATGCTGATTAGCTATATCTGACTAACAACTAAAAGCAAGCGCGGTTACAGAAGCAAATGGCATTAGTTAGAATCAAAGAGAATACATTTTTCTAATCTAAAACAGTTTCTGTTTCACACAAAACAAAGTACATTCTTCTACTATCAATTCCTGCCTTTCAACACATGTGCCCTGGGAAATTGATACTGCTGCAATTTCTTCTATTGCTACTACCACCAGAAAATATTGTCATTGCTGTACCAGAGACCTTATTTTATTGCAATAACTATCTCTACTAGATACAGAGTTATTTCAGTTACCTGCATATTTGTGTCATTATCAATTTCCCAGAGCAACTGTGGAAAGACAGAGAAACCGTTGCAGATTGAAGGAGACTAGAGAAACATGATGGCCAGTTTAGATTCTGGAAGAGAAAAAAATAACAGAAAAGTAAAAGAAAGTCTGTAGTTTAGTTAATAGTATTGTGCCAATGTTAACTTACTAGTTTTGATAAATGTACTATGTTTATGTAAGACTTTAACATTAGGGAAAACTAGGTGAAGCGTATATGGGAAGTCTCTGTATGATCTTTCAGTAAATCTAAAATAATTTTCAAATAGAAAAAGTTTTTATGAAAATAATACCAGTTATTGAGTTTGGATATGGTATCAGAGAACAAAATCCACAGTTATCTGAAAAATCCAATAGAATATTTCCCCCCTTCGCAATTACACAACTGTGCGAGGCCAGATTACTTTAAGTATGTCAACTGAAATGGCATATTGCAAGAGATCGCATGTGAAAGCAGAGAAACCAGACATTAAAGAAATTTGGAAAAAAATGTAAAATAATGCTATGCTTCTATTTTTGTCATGGAAAATGGTTCTTACTTATAAAATATTTATCATAACATGTAATAGTAATAGTTTTATTATTATAATTATCAAATTAATAAATGCATATTTTCAAATTAGTTGTTTTAATTTTATAGTTAGTAATATATTGATAGACATAATCAACATAAAACTCTTTGGGCTCTCCCTAAATTTTTAAAGGAGAAAAGACCTCCTGAGACTAAAATATTTAAGAACCTTTGGCATGGAACATTTATTAGATACAGTGTGGTAACATCAACCAGGAATGATGAGATTCATCAGAATAACTTGAAGAAAGTGATGCAAATGGAGGCAAAGGAATGTTTTTAAAGGACAAAAGAAACCTATTTCCCCAGAAGAGTAGCACAATTTTTGTCCGGAGGCTGTGGACAGATTTCAATTCTGATTTGAATGATATTAATAATGAAAGGGCAGAAGTGGATGAATTTGGTTGGAACATGATTAATCAGGTTCTCACTGGCATTGTGGAGATAATGATTTGTGAAATATGGACTTAGCTTGATTAAAGACAAAGAGCTTGCTAATAGGATCCATCCTAAAAACAACAAAATTATAAAAACTTAGCAGAAATCTCCAGCCATTCAGAAGGAATACAAAGTTTACCCATAGATATTAGAAAAGATAAAATGTAGGTTAAAAAATCTAAATTCAGAGTATGGCTCCTATACTATCATCTATGGTTTAGAATCAGAGCTCTAGTACTCCCACATCGAGGTTCAGTGGGAAAAAACATACTCAAACCACTTTTTAGGTTAATAAGTCATGTTGTATCCTTAAGGAAAATTTTAGGAAAAAAGATGACCTCAAAAAATGTTATAAACTCAGGATTTGCTCTTCTTTTTTTCTTTTCTTTTATTTACTTCTTTCTTTCTTTCTTTCTTTCTTTCTTTCTTTCTTTCTTTCTTTCTTTCTTTCTTTCTTTCTTTCTCTCTTTCCTTCCCTCCCTCCCTTTCTTTCCTTCCTTCCTTCTTTTTCTTCCTTCCTTCCTTCCTTCCTTCCTTCCTTCCTTCCTTCCTTCCTTCCTTCCTTCCTTCCTTTCTTTCCTTACGTTCTTTCCACACGATGTAATGAGTCTATGTTATGCAGTTACAGAACTCATGTTGGCCAATAAAAAGGCAGGACCATTACTTGTACATTTCTGATGAAATAGTTTAAATTATCATCTCATATTCCAGTAAAATATTAGCATGATTAAATACATTGATGTTTCCTTAGGCCTTCATAAAGATGTTCACAAAGAAGCTATGAAAAATATGATTTTCTTGAGTGTTTATTGAATATGAAACATGTACTTTTATACTGCACTTGGTTATTGCAAAATTTTCTTATAGTCTTAGCTCAAGGCTGTCAAATTTGTTAAGCTTTTCAAGAAACTATCAATGTTTGACTTTGGTAATTTTATTTGTTGGTGGTATTCAAATTCATTGATTTCTTCTCTGACATTTATTATTCCCTTCCTTTCCCTTTTTCTGGGTTTAATTTGCTCACTTTTCCTAGTTTCTTTAGAAAGGACATAAGGTGGTTGATTTTAGAACTTTCTTTTATGATATGATTCAGCACTAAAAAGACTTAAGCTATTAAAATATGCAAAGACATGGAAAAACCATAAATACATATTTCTAAGTGAAAAACCCAATCTGAAAAGGCTACATACTGTATGCTTCCAACTATGCAACATTCTGAAAAAAGCAAAACTATGGAGAGAGTAAAAATATCAGTAGTTGTGAAGTAGTTGTGACCATTTAGCAGGGAGAGAAGGATGAATAGGAAGATGACAGGATTTTTATGAATTTTTATAAAAATTCATTATACATATCATTGTACACAGTATCATACTATGTATGATACTATACTGGTGGATACATGTCGTTGTACATTTTTTAAAACCCATAAAATGTACAACACTAGAGTGAACCCTAAAGTAAACTGTGGATTTTAATAATGTATCAATGTAGCTTCTTCAATTATAACAAATGTACCACTGTGGGGCAGGATTTTGATAACGAGGGAGACTGTAAGGACGTGGAGTTAGACAGTAGGTAGGAAATTTCTGTATATTCTTCTCAATTTTGTTGTGAACCTAAAATTGCTTAACAAATAAAATTTATTCTTAAAATTTAATAGTAAGTATAACTTCCCATTGTTTGTGAGTTTTTCTGGCAAATTGCCAAACCTGAGGAGGTAGCGGAAACCCCAAATTTGTCGCCAGATTGTCATATATGAGTGGCTGACAGACCCACAAACTTTTGGCTGTCTGAAGTAAAGTCAATATTGTGGAGGACTGTACCCCGACCTGTGAAGTTTGACCTTCCAGGCAGTGGGTTTCAGATGCAACTGTAGATCGATACAAGATAAATTAAAGAAGGCCACAAAACTGAGCACAAATATAAAATCACTTCCTGAAGATTGTCTTCATTTAAGTTTCTCCTGCAATTTTATTTTTTACGCTGATCTTCTGTTTCAGAGGGTCATTACAACTTCCTGAACGGTGAAATAATTGGAATTTAGTTTCCCAATTTTAAAAGAATACCAATGAGTAATTTTCCTTCATTTTTTAAGTAAAAAAAAAAAAAATGTTTTTGCTAAAGCAATAGTAGATTATGGATAAGTCTTAAAAATTGTTTTTAAAAAATAATGTGTTATCTTCTGGTTTAGGGATCCTTTTATGGATCAAGTCAATTCTTTGTGCTCTTACTCTACTACAAAGGGCCTAAGGACCCAATTCGTATTCTTCTTCTTTGGTAGCTAATATCATCCACTTCATCTTTCAGAGTGATTTTTTCTCCTTGCCTATCCAATCTGTCTTTTACAGTACTTCAGTACTCAATTCAAAAGAAAAAAAAATAGTTCAAATTTATTATACTGGTGTAATCATATTGTTGTTTATACATGTAATACCTAAACTACGCCAACCTTATAATTAAATGTCATTGAGAGGGCTAAAATTAAAACATATCTGCAAATTAAATGCAAATTATATCTATATAAAATTCAGCTTTACAAAATTAATTTTGTAGCACAGTCAATTCTTTCACAAATTTACCGGGATTTGTTCTGGACACTCTGTGCCTCTCTAGGCATACAACAGTGAGCACAGCCATGACTCCTGACTTCATAAGCTTACACTTTAGAGAAATAAGACAGTAATCAATAATGTAATAACTGTCTAACGGTAAACTTTGATAAATACTATGAAGGAAATCTACATTGTATTATAAGATTTCATAACAGGAACTTGACTTTGAGGACTTTGAGAAGTCTTCGATAAAACAACAGGATGGATGTAAGAGCTAAAAGATTAATCAAGTAATTTATACAGACAGACTTCAGGAAGATTATTATGACAGGGAAGTGTATGCCATGTTTAAAGCCCAGAAAGAAGGATTCTGTGGCTGGGGCATAGAGAGTGATTCCTGACTTGACGGGAAGGAGGCTGGGGGTACGGGGAGTTCGTCCAAGTCCCAGATCATGAGGTCTTGAGGGGCCACCTTAAGTCTCATGATATTTATTTTTACAGCATTAAGAAACTGTTGAAGGTTCTTATTCATGGAGTCATGTAAAGAGTTTTCTGTTTCCAGGACTGTTTTCTGTGAAAATCACTCCCCCTGGAAGATGGAGACCAGTCTTCAGATAGAAGTGTGAATGAATACAGACCGTGTAGTCACTGGGTAGACCAGACAGGAGAGAGCCACCCCACTAGCATGACGCTGATGCTGATATAAAGGATGGAGGGAAGGGAACAGACGAGCGGTACTTCAGAAGTAAAATAGATGCTCTTTGGTGACTGATTGTCCCTAAGGGGAGCAATTCACCCAAGACAATGAGAAATGAAACTGGTTGCTGTAAAATGGTGTATTTTGAGTTCGGCTATACCATAATTTATGTACTGTGTGATTGTGTAATTGTCTCAAATTTTCTTTGTTAAATTTAGTCAACAATGAATTTTATAAAAAAAAAAAATTGCCTTCCTGAGTATAAAGGCAGCATTTACATACCATTTTACTTCCACACTTTCTTCACTATCCTGGATATATTACATTAGCACAATTAAGCTTCACTATAGACTAAAACTACAGCAGCATATTTGAGTTATTGTAATCACATGACAACATATTAAAGATTATAATTAAAACACATACATTACATTTGAATAGCTATTTGAGAAATGCTGCCTTATAGAGCTTTCTTGCTACTGATCCAAGTCTGGCTACTAAAAGAAATATATCTATGTCATTCCAAATATAATGTTGACTTGAAATTTCTTTACTAATTTCTTTTCTGCTCAACATTCAAGAAAAAACAAAAACAGCAAATATGGATATGTTACAAAACACATCCATTTGAAAGATGTCGTGGATGATCTGTGCTTTCTCATGCTGGAATCCTTTTGGGATGGCAAATTAACACCTTATTAGGTTTCTGCTCTAGCTTTCATTTCGAAGAGTCAGGCTTCCATAATATCTTCCTCTCTCCATCTCCTGTCTTCAAAGGGAAAGCCAGGGGATCTCATTTTCCCAAAGTCTCCTCTGCCTAACCTGAATATGATGTTACTGCAAAGAGCAGATGAAATAGAGGCTTTAAAAATATATGAGGATAAAATATAAAGAAAATAATATATGTAATACTGTTTCCTTTATATTTATTATATATATGGTGTTTGTGTGTATATACATATATTTATATGGATATATGTATATATACACATACAGGTTGCACTATAGCAAGCTGCATCCTTTGTTCTCTAACAGGACAATGGCTTTAGACTATAATCTGGGCAGCAGAACTGATTGCTGCTTTCTCTAATAATTGTTAAGTCATGTTATCTAATGTTTTCATCTGGTTTGTGATGTGAATTTGTTTTAAAGACTATAAATATTCATAATGGTGTATGTATAAAGCAAAGTGCCTGTCTTTTCTTATTATTTTTATACCATATTATAAATTATATTACTTATTCTTTATCAATTTTGGGAA
Organism: Indri indri; assembly: GCA_004363605.1. NCBI lineage: Eukaryota > Metazoa > Chordata > Mammalia > Primates > Indriidae > Indri > Indri indri. The sequence continues at coordinate 5,889 of RJWJ010035439.1, forward strand.
TAAAAGATGTTTTGGTTATTTACTATAATCTACAAAAGTGGTTAAATGTCTTCTGCTTAAATATCCAGTTCAACTTATAAATGTTTAACATAAGTACATACTAATGCTTGAAATATATATATACATACACATACATCCCAACACACACATCATAGAATAATCTATGCATGCATATTAATATAGTTTCTTAACTCTGGGTAATAAAATAGGTGAAAAGAATGACATTATATTTTAAACACTGCCTTTAAGCCATAATTTTTTAAAATTTCTTTCTCTAAACAATAAATAAATAGATACTATTTTTATATAATTACATAAAAGAATAAAACATACAGAGAATAAAATTGCATCTATTTTTATAGAATGATCTATACATATATATTTTCAAAATTCTGGAGTACAAAATAAAATGGGTAAAAAAGTAAACACATTTTTTAAAAACTACTTTTAAGCTATACTTTATTTTAAGACTGGTCAAATGAAGCAGTGTTAAGCTATACTTTTCAAAAATTTTCTTATTTTAAGAATAAAATGTGGAGCTTTCAACTCCTATTGAAAGTTACATATTTTAAGAAACTCTTTTAGCTATTTATAGTATTCAATGAGTCACAAAAACAAAATTTTATCAAATTACATTCTCTGAAAAGTGTATGTATGAACTCGGGGCAGTGAAGACATCCATTTGAGGGCAAGGTTTCATTTTTGAAACAGGCTGAAACAAATATCTTCTTGAAGTATAGTCTCTTTTGAGGATAAAAATCTTAAACGATCTCAGGTACATTAGAGAAGAAAGGTCATATCTTTTATTAAAAATCAATATTACTTACTTCACAAAATATATGTAGCCTGAGTCCATTTAAAGACCTGCTAGGATCCTTCCAAATCTTATTACAGAATTTTAAATCTCCCTGGAGGGTGGAGCAGGGAGTGTGAGATTAAGCATTGCATGTTAAATTCTCATTCAATTTACCCACAACTGTGTGCCTGGCAGTGTACTGGACCACGGTATATCAGGCAGTAAATACCATGGTTTCCTGACCTTGAATTAGTTGAATCCTTTTGGAAAGTTGATGTGATTTACTCATGGTATGATTTAAAGTGAAAGTTGGTGCAAAATGCCTTAAGTATTGGCTACAAAAGCAATTCCATATTGTGGGAGTTTTGCCAGATTGCAGAAGAGATTAAAAATCTGGCATCCACTGCATTCTCTAAGCTGAATTTCCAAAGTTTTTTATTTTATTTTATTTTAAAATATGTCAGGAAACCCATAAGAAAAATGAATCAAAAAGTTTGACATAACTCTCAGGGTTCTTACAATATATGCTTGGTGCTAAATATGAAAATAGCAGCTTTGTAGTAATTGAAGACTCGGTGCAGAATTTTGCAGATTTCTGTATAACCCCCAAATCAATAAATAATAGATTAGGAATTACTTGTACTTTTCCAAAATTTCTGCTGAAGAAACGTATCAGAGTTCAGATCTTTGCAGTACAATGACAATTATGAAGGATACTCCTGCCCAAGGCAAGTGCCTGACAGGGATTGCCCTGTAGTATTTTGCTATTAATGTTTTAGATCAATTGTTAATTTCCTTTATTTAGCAAGAATTATGCTGCCATTATCCTGCCATTATGCTGGAGCATAGTATAACCACATTTTTAATAATGTTATGAAAGCTTTGAGAAATAAAATGACCATGAAGTGTCAATTTTTCCTCTTTTTGAATATTGCTTGGTACTATGAAAAACAATTTCCTTTTGGGAAGTCCACTCATAATCCAATTAGAGCTTCAAAGATTATGTCATCTGTGCTAGCAATGAAAATACATAGAGAAGATCTGCCTTTTTCAATAGTAACTAACTTAACATAAAAAAGACGTATTTGAAAGCTGACTTTTATTTCTGACAGATATATTGATGTTTTGAAACATTAAAGAGGCAAAACATGGAATTGCCATTTGTCAATAGCTATTTTATATGTATCCCTTGATAACTTGTTCTGAAGACTGCAATGTCTTGGAGGGGTAAACACTTCTTGTTTTTAAAGTGATAAAATAAACTGCAAATCTTGATTGAGTTAGACTGCAAAAAGTTCCCGATTCAACGGCATCACCACAGGATCATTCTGTGCTTAATCATTTCATTTTTACCATTTACCAACATTTTATTGCTTCGATAGATGGTAATTAATTAAGGGAAGTTATATCTGGAAAAATCAAATCTGGGAAGTTTCTCCTGCTGATCCCATTGCTTTTGGAAACCTCAGCCCTCTAACTAATTAGAATGCCAGAATGTGCTAATGCCTTTATATTAAAGAAGACTACACAGAAGCTAATAGGAATGTGTTATTTACATTGTAATCATTTCATTAACTCAAGCATGTGCTATACCAGAAATAACGTACAGCTAGTATTTCATTATCACAAGGTGTGGGAGAAGATTCACATGAATAGGAGTACAGATATTTGTCCATTCCTTTCTTCAACGTATTCTAAAAGAATTATAGAAAGTAAAACAAAGCAAAACAATACAGGCATACCTCATTCTATTGCATTTCACTTTGTTGCTTTTCGCAGTTACAGTAAATCCTCAGTTAACATTGTCCATAGGTTCTTGGAAACTGTGACTTTAAGCAAAATGACATATAACAAAACCAATTATCCCAAAGGCTAATTGATAGAAACAAGAATTATGTTCCTATGGAATATCTCTGGTCTCAAAAACATCACTTAACTGCTTAATAAACACATAAAACACTTCTAATATTAAACATTGAAATAAATGTAAGCCATATATACTTTAAGAAAGATTAATCACAAGTAAGATAATTATTTACCCCATTTTTGGCAAAGCAGTGAGTGGCAACAGTCGTAGTGGTGGTGGATTAAATAAAGGAATTAAAGCAAAGCCAAAATTTTATGGAGAATTCCTAGCTCCACCCAATTCAAAAACAAACAATAACAGTTATGTCAGGTTTGTGGAGCGCTTTCAGGCTGCCTTGTTTGTTGTGCAGTTGTACGATTATCATATACTTTATAAATTTTTATTTTACAATAATTGGTATTCATTTATTCATTCATTTTCCAACCTGCTTATTCCAGTTGAGGGTTGAAGGTGGATCTATCCCTGCAGCTCAGGATGCATGGTGGGAACCGACCCTGGACAGGACACCATCTCATTGCAGGGCGTGCGTACACACACACACACACACACACACACATACACACTCAGACGTGGACCATGTAGACATGCCAATTCACCTAACATGCATGCCTTCGAGATGTGGGAGGAAACCGGAGCACCCAGAGAAAACCCAGACAGACATGATGAGAACCTGCATACTCCACACAGACAGTGTCCCTGCCAGGGAATTGATATTTTTTTCCTCATCAATGTTATAATTAAAATAATATTAAATAAAATGACTTTATTTGAGGACTTGCACTATTGCATTTTTTTACAAGTTTGCAGCAACTCTGCTTGAATCAAGTCTATGGGGGCCGTTTTTCCAACAGCACATGTTCACTTCCTGTCTCTGTGTCACATTTTCGTAATTCTTATAATATTTCAAATTTTTTCGTTATTATTATATCTGGTGATCTGTGATTTTTTGATATTACTATCATAATTGTTTTGGGCCACAATACACCCCTTCCATCTAAGGCAGAGAACTTAATTGATAAATATATGTGCTCTGATTGCTCCATTGATCAGCCATCCCCCGTCTCTCTCCCTCTCTTCAGGCTTCCCTATTCCCTGAGACACAACAATGTTGAAATTAGGCCAATTAGTAACTCTACAGGGCCTCTAAGCAGTCAGATGAAGGGGAGATTTGCACTTCTCTCACTTAAGTCAAAAGCTAGAAATGATTAAGCTTAGTGAAGAAGGCACGGAGAAGGACTAAAGCTAGGCCTCTTGCACCAAACCGTTAGCCAAGCTGTGAATGCAAAGGAAAGGCCCTTGAAACAAACTAAATGTGCTACTCTGGTGATCACACAAATGACAAGAAAGCGGAACAGGCTTATTGTTGATATGGAGAAAATCTGAGTGGTCTTGACAGATCAAACCAGCCACAACATTTCCTTAAGCCAAAACCTAATCCAGAACAAGGCCCTAACTCTTCAGTTCTCTGAAGGCTGAGAGAGGTGAGGCAGCTGCAAAAGAAAAGTTTGCAGCTGGCATAGGTTGGTTCATGAGGTTTGAGGAACGAAACCATGTCCATAACATAAAAGTACGAGGTGAAGCAGCAAGTGCTGATTTAAAAAGCTGCAGCAACTTACCCAGAAGATACAGCTAAGATAATGATGTAGGTGGATACACTAAACAACAGATTTTCATTGTAAATCAAACAGCCTCATACTGGAAGAAAATGCCATCTAGGACTTTCATAGCTACAGAGGAGAAGTCAAGGCCTGGCTTCAAAGTGTCAAAAGACAGGCTGACTCTCTTGTTAGAGGCTAATGCAGTTGAAGCCAATACTCGTTGTTCTGAAAATCCTAGGGAACTTAAAAATTATGCTAAATCTACTCTGCCTGTGTTCTATAAATGGAACAACAAAGCCTGGATGACAGTACATCTGTTTGCAGTATGGTTTACTAAATATTTTAAGCCCACTATTGAGACCTCCTGCTCAGAAAAAAAGATTCCTTTCAAAGTATTGTTGTTCGTTGACAATGCAGCAGGTCACCCAAGAGCTGTGATGGAGATGTATAAGGAGATTTTATATTGTTTTTTTACCTGCTCCTACAACATCCACTCTGAAGTGCATGGGTCAAAGAATAATTTTGACTTTCAAGTCTTGTTATTTAAGAAATTCATTTTGTAAGGCTTTAGCTGCCATAAATAGTGATTCTTCTGATGGATATGGGCAAAGTAAATGGAAAACCTTATGGAAATG
>RJWJ010035440.1:0-16644 GCA_004363605.1 Indri indri
GTGTTTTGCCTCATGTTTCACTAACACTGACTCATGCTTGCTGATCTGTAATACTATTTACATGTCCTAATATCAACATACCCACAGGAGACAGACACAAATAGCAAAAGTTGTCAGGCACATCTGTAGGATAGATGTCCATCAAGATGATTTTATTTAGTTTCCATTGTCTCTGCCCTTTGCTTATAGCAAGTGATGTATGGGCTTTCTTTTTTTTTTTTAAGTATACAAAACCATTTTAATAGTTTATTATTATTATTATTATTTCAGGGTATTATGACAGTATAAACATTATGGTTACACTTTATGTCTTTGCCTCACCCAAGCGAAGATTAAAGGCATGCCCTTCCCCGCTGCAATGCTCCCCGTGTCCTTTAGCTGAGGGTTTACCACCCCCCAAATCCCCCTAATCCCTGGAGAGTATTACTGCCATGTGAGCACCCTAGTGTTGATCAGTTATGCAAATCAAAACCACAATGAGATATCACCTAACCCCAGTGAGATTGGCCTCTATCAAAAAATCCCAAAACATCAAATGCTGGCGAGGATGCGGAGAGACAGGAACACTCTTACACTGCTGGTGGGACTACAAACTAGTACAACCTCTGTGGAAAAGAATGTATGGGCTTTTTTGGTCCCCTTAAGGGGAAAATAGTGAATACTATTGAAAGGTGGTCTTTGTGTGTCAATCCCAATAACATGTATTTTACTGAAAATTTATATTAATGATTCCCAAGAAGGCATAAAATTGAAGAGATAAGTCTGAAGTCTAAACTGATAGCTCTGAGATTATAAAAATGCATCTGCCATGACGGTGTGACTTAGCCAAAGCTGCACAAGGGTATTACAGTGAGTTGGGCTGGATAATACCCTCTGAATACTTGCATTCTAAAAGGACAATTCATATATTTAAAAAAACACTGTTTTGATATTGACATTAAAGAATTGTAATTATAGTGCTACTTCTCTAGAAGAGAAGCAAATAAATAATTGCATATTTATTTAACAATTGTTGAAAGAGGGAGACTTTGAGTCATTTGAATGAGACTTTACTAATAGAGAATCTTTGTAGGTTTTTAGATGTGAGGGTATGATTGTGGGAAAGGATTGAAACAAGAATAGACAAATCTATTGCAGTACAGTTAATGCTGATAGCAGAAAAACAGCAGAATTCTTTTGCTATCATTTTCTCTATCATGATGGTTTTCAAATAAAAAAGGATCAAACTTAAAAAAAAAGGACAAATCTAAATCCGTTTACAAATTACACAAGGCCCTTTTTGACATAGCTCCCACCCCCTCTGTTTCAGCTCATCTCTGGCTATAAACTTCCTTACACAGTTTTGCAAGGTTTTGAGACACCTAGTGAAGAGAAATAAAATACTTTAAAGTAAATGCAATAATAAAGAACAACTCATAGTTCCCAGAACACACGATACTCACATCCTTTTATACATTTTCTGCGTGAAGCTTTCTGTCAACATCTAACTTTGCTGTCAAGTATTAGCAAAAATGCAACCTCCTCGGATGCTGTTCTTAATTCCTGCAATCAGATGTGAGAGTGCTATTCTTATATTTACATCACACTCTGTATTTATCACCATTGACGCAATTTTGCTTTGTAACTGTTTAAGAACACTAATATTATTTTGGAGAAATTTCTGGAAGGATTATGAAGAAAAGATAAACTCTGAAAATCTGCAAACACAGGCATTTGGTTATTGATGAAGAATGAATGCTTAACTCTATGTCAATTTAAGGTATCCTGTTGAGAACACAGGGTAAATATATAGACATAAGATAGTGTGAGGTAGGTATAAAGATCACATGAGAAGCATGTATTCTTGTTGGGATTCTACTTGTCATTTGACCAATGTCACATGAACTCATTTCTTTTTGGGGTTCTTTCAGCTAATGGGAAAGAATATGAGTGTCTGCATATTTCTGGATATGCCATATATGCATATTTGCTTTTTAAAAACCCAATAGAAACTACATTTACTGAGTAGGTGGTTACTAAGAAGTTTTTCACTTAAAATAAACTTCAAGATTCTTTGATTCAATTATTAAACAAATAGGAATTGTTAGAAAAATATTATCATTGTCTTATATTGAAACTGGGTTATCAAAAATAGCCAGATACTCACTTAACCTATTAACTAATATTTGTGATAATTCCTTTTGGATATATTTAGATGCATTAAAACCCAGAGTAACAGTTTAAACTGAGATTTGGGGAGGTTAGATTTATATTTAAAATAGATTTTGTTATAAAAAGAAGATGCAGATTAATGTCATTATTACTTTAATGAGACCTCCTAAATGTGTCTCATCTTATTTTATTCTTTTATTATATTTTATGTTTTATGATTTTGTTTTTTACTCTTTTGTCCTAAACAGAAAGTAATAAATCAGTAAAGAAAATAGTGAAAATAGAGAAAGGCAAAAAAATAATGTGTAATAACACTAATCAACACTTTCATATGTTTAATGCATCAAATTATTTCTAGTTCTTCTTTCTATATATTCATTATACAAGTTATAGACACCCTCAAACTAGCTTCAGACTTAGAGTTAGTGAAAACTTCAAACACAGCATTCATTAGAGAAAGATGTAAACATAACCGCCAAAACCATGGAAAGTTGCCCTCTCCCTTTTCTTACAACTTTTTAAGTTAAAAGAAAGATTAAAAAAAGTTAAAAGAAAGTAAAAGAAAATGCAATTAGAATAATCCACTAAGAAGTTTATTTGCCACCTGCCATTCTCAGAATGCCTGCTGATAAAAGTGAGTTTTTAACTTGCAGATTTTCCTTGATAGACTGGAATTAGGAAAGTTTCTCTCTAAAGTGAGTGCTCCAGCTGCCACATGGGGATAAATATAGAATCAATCAAATCAAAGTTTGGCAATATGGAAGTAAAAAATGCATTTGATCTGTCCCAAAGATTTGTTATTTGCATAGAAATAAAATCATTAACTCATTTGTTTTTTAAATCTTTCAGAGCTTAATTACAGTTTATTTGTTATTTGACCTGATTGTCTCTCACCTCTGGCTAAGAATACAGGTTTAACTGTGTTGCCTGAGAATTTTGACTATTTGTAGGTAGAATTGCTTTCCAGGCCATAAACCCAATTTACTTTGAGACAGCAATGTATCACATTGCTCCCTTGACCATATAACAGACAATGTCTGAAAGTCACATGGTTTTAGCAGCTCTGGACAGGATTATAAAAACTCATGTTGAGTGTGCAAAACTATCTCAATCTTTTAGCAGCTACCGCTTCGTAAAGCTCAGTTAGGTTTTTTGTTTTGGGTTTAAAAAAAAAAAAAACAAACCCAAATAGTAACTCTTAAGTTTTGGTATTGGGACAAAATTATGTCTACAAAGGTATTGACCTCACTCTGCCATTCTTTATTAAAAAAATTGGCATACAGACCCATTATGTCTGTATTAGAAGGCACCAAGCTTTGAAGTTTGTTTGTTTTAAATTAAGAAACCACCTCTAAGAGGCAAGTTGTATGGAGATATATATATTACAATTATTTGTCATTACTCTGAACATTTTTAGATATCATGATTGATCTCAAGGTTCCTATGGAGAAGATGCCCTGGGTAGATTAGAGCCAAGAAAATTAAGTTGAAACGCTAAATTGCGTACAGATTAGTTTAGTTTTCAATGGGACCAGACCTGGTGACTCAGAGTTATTTGGGTTCTTGTCTACTTTCCCTAGAAGATGCTATTGATGCCTCACCAAGCCAATCACTATTTCAGGAAGTAACATTTCCCATACCTCCACTGTGTGCATGTTTGTGTGTGTGTGTTTATATACCCTCCTCCTCAATTCCTACTCCTAGATAAAAACAAACAACAAAGTAATCTTTACATTTAATCTTGGCATAGATTTAAAACCTCTCAGTAAAAATTGTTTAAATGAAGGCATGACATTACTTCTGAATTACTTTTTAAACTAGGCATCTAAGTGCCCAGAGAGAGGAAATATTTTGTTGTTTGCTGTTGCCGCAGTTTTCTGTCTACCGCATTGAGATTGTTGCTTCTTCTATGCAAGCTGTGTGTGTAAGGACTCCAGGTTCTTTTTTTACAAAGAAAGCACAGACAGAAAAAGAAAGAAAGAAAATTAGGGTTAGGAATTGAGAGAGGAGAAAGTAAGTAAAAAAGGGATGTTCTCAGATCACCAGTAATAACCTCAGAAGTCAACTCTGCTAAGAATATAATATACCCTTTTACCAGGAAAGAAAACAACAATGTATTTTCTGATTCCTCAAGAATTGGCGTGGGATCTCAAAAAGCACTAATTTCTAGTAGCATCTATCCTGAGATTTGAAACTTGCTTCATACAGTTCGAGACCTCAAGTTTTGTGTAGTTGATCAATAATTCACTTCACTTCATCAAACCACTCTGCAGTAATGACCTGGGGATTCAGTCTCCTCTTCATGCAGAGACTTTTAATACATGGATTACATTTTATGACCAATACTCATTAATCATTGCAATGCAGTTAAACATTATTATCCTAGATTATAGGTAATGTGATTGAGGGAAGCCTTTGACTTGCTGAAGGTCAAATTGAAATCAGAAGAAGTAGGATGAAGTATGGAAGTGATTCTATGACTCTTAAGTCCTAACTCACAGTGTTACTCAGAAAGGCCAAGTTCTTTTTAATTTTAAATTATTTTTTTCTTCTCTTAAAACATGCCATCATTAAATAATTGTATCTAAAATATCACTGTGCCATTTTAATGAGGAAATCACAAATAGAGTCTTCCTATACTACACATCACTGCAAAGTAAAATTGTATTTTTATATACAAGCTTTAAATTTTAAAATAACAACTACAATAAATATGAGATTTTATATGTAAAACATATGGAAATAAGCTTAATTTCAATCCTGTTCTTAAAAGTGTCAACTGGGTACTATAAAATTTCTGTATTGAAAGAAATAAGGGTAAATGTAAAGTATGACAGAGAAATAGTGGAATAAAGCTAGAAAAAGGAAAAAAAAACCCAAGATGCCAAGAATTTCTTTCAAACCTTAAAAAAAAACCTAAAAAAAAAAAATACTGTGTAAAAGTTTCTCTCACTGATGAAATGAGCTCTTTACATATAAATTATATTGTAATAACAGAGCTCCTGGGTGGAAAAGAGTTCCTTCTCCTGCTGGCAAAAATTAAAATAATCACAGATGGCTAATGATCAAAAATACTGACTGACAGCTCTGAAGTATAAGACACAGAAAATATTCTCAGAGGAGTGAGAATATTCTCAGGGTTTCTTAAGCCAATGCTCAAATTTGGTTCAAGAAATACACAAAGCTTTTCTCCACTGGATATTCATATACAGGGAGCTTTTATTCTATTTTGGAGAGTGATACATACTGTCTCATGGAGCTCCTTCAAGAAAGTTAATGGAATTCTTTGTCTTTATGATTACACTATATTTGGGGGTAAAATGCTAAAATTCACTAAGGAAAGCGGTCCATATTGCTTCCTGAAATGGTATGAAAACCCTTTTTAATTCAGGCATTAGGAATCCAGTCTCTTACTTTAAAATATAGGTGGAAGAAGGAAGTTATGCGTAGTGGAATTAGCTAAGTTGTTACAAAGATTTCAAACAATATTAAAAATAGTAACAATGAATTGCTATTGAGGACTTGTTATGTGTAGAACATTCTTTTAAACGTGTTACTAATCTACCCCATCTAATTTATCCAATAGCCCTGTGATAATATGAAATACATCATATTACTTACATTTTTTAGATGAGGTAACCAAGTGTAGAAAAACTTAAAAGCTTAGCCAGAGTCACACCACAGCTGGTGAGTAGTGAAGCAGGGGCTCAAACTAGTTTCTAAGCCTGGTACTTAACGGAAATACAGCTACTGCATTAATTATACTAATAGTATATAAATTCTAGAACATCCATAATAAGACCAGCAACAAAATGTCACATGCTATACAACTTTAGAGAAACTTGAAAAGAATTTGGTCTTATAATCACCCAATAAAACAAGTACGGCATTACTATACCTAATAATGATTAAACTGTGACTAAAGGTTTATTCATGTATTCATTAATTGTGAAATTAAGATGGCTAACAGTTTAATTGCCTATTGAGTTCTAAATTTTGGGGAGATACAAATATATATAATATCACCACTGCCTTTTTAACGTTTATGTTCTATGCAGTGATATATATGACATGTATATATCATACATTTATGCACAAAGTTAATTCGTAGGAGATGTGTTTGCCAAGAGCTACAGGTACAAAGTAGAGAAAATAATCCATTGTACTTCTGTCAGAGTTATGAATGAAGGTGTTACATAGGACAAAGTTTTTAGAGATAGCTAGAACTTTTCTAGAGAGGAGAAAGTTGAAAAAGATTTATTGTGGTTCCTGGGATTAATTCTGCACATGATAAACATAATTGTTGAATTAATAATCATACATTCTCTATATTTTATTTGGTAAATTATAATCATAAATATAGAAATTCCTCAGGATTATAGTTACATTGTTAACAAAACGAATGTGGAATATCATAAGCAAGAATCTTTTTTAAAGTAATTTTTTTTTTTTTGGTGGGGGAGCCAAGATGGCCAACTAGAGACATTGCTTTTTGAATCATTCTGGCTGGAAGGTGGAATATTTGACTGAGGAAAGCTGAGAGCAGTTGCAGCTCAGGTGTGGACCACAGGGAGAGACAACAGAGACATCTGGAGACCCAACCAAGAAAAACTGCAAAGCTGCAAAAGAAGACAGAGAACACAGCAGTGCAGTTCAAACCCAGAGAGGCTCGGAGGCCAGTGAAAGGGTAAAGGGGGTTTCCACTCCCGCATGTAGTGAGCATCAAAACATAAAACATTTTATAGGCACTTCCACCCTTCAGGAGCCCAGGCACGGCAGCTAAATAGGAATAGGGGAGTAAACCAGTGATCCATAGAACTTTGTATATTCAAAAGGGACACTTTTCAGGAGAGTGCCATGAGAGATCAGAGTGCTGGCTATCTTACTCCTAGACACTTCCTCCTCTGCACCACCTTCAATCTCGGCATTAGATAGAATAATTTTAGCTCTCTAGCAGGGCCCTTCCCCCCATTACAACCGTGAGAATACCCTGAACCCAGTAGCAACACACGCTGCGTCTCCACAAAGGGTGTGTGTTCCCAGCGAGCCCACCACTGAGAGCAGGGCCACCACAATTTGTGAGTTTCCTTCTGCAGGTGTTTCACGGGATCACACACTGGTGGCTTAGACAGGCTGGCTGGAACTGATGCCCCGAGGCCCCCAACATGAGAGTGGTGCAGGGAGATGCAGGAGAGAGATCTTGGTCCTGGACATGGGTGGTGAGGAAACCCTTGCAGACATATCCAACAGGAGAGTGTGAAAGGGCACTGAGCAACAAGGAAGGGGATCTGTGAGTGCACCCATCCTCCTTTCTTGCTAGAGAACCACCATATTGGATAGGTGCATGACATTCAGAGTCAATTAGCCTAGCCCTTGGTTTCCATGACAGCCAAATGCCTCAGATAGCCAGGCGGAACAGAAGCAGAGGCCCCTCCCCTCATTCATTACAATAGGGAGTGAGGCCTGAGCCAAGAAACTCGTGAGCAGCTGCTTCTCCCAGGTAGGAGCATGACCCTGGCAGAGGACCCTCCTGACCGGTAGGCCCACCTCTCTCCCCTTGGAGTCTTGTGGTGGAACAGGCATGCACAACTGGGGATCCTCCCATTCTCCAGTGTCTGGTGGAGATGCATGCTAGTGCGTCAGACTCACAATTGAGGGGTAGTTCGAGAGTCAGTCTCAGGTGGTGAGGGAAATCATGTGAGTTGATCCGATGGGAGAGTGCTGTGGAGTTACAGGGAGTGAATACGGAGGACACTCACCCCACCCCAGAGAGAAACTATTCTAGTGCACAAGAGTGGAAAGAGCCTGACGCGGCCTGAAGCCTTAGCTCTCAAGCAATTAGGCCCCTCCCTAAGGAGCAGCCTACCTACCTTAGAGAGATTTCCCTGAAATTCATACCAATGGCTCCGCTTAGTGGCTGGACAAGCAGCCCCTCTGAGGTCTTACAAAGCCTCTCTGGCTCTCTCAATCCAGCCATAATTTGTCTTGTTCCTCCCCCCACCTCAGGGGGAGTAGAGATCAAGCAAACCCCTGGGAGCTACAGGGTCCCCTCTAAAGCTTGGATCATTTGTATGCCCCACCTGGAAGACAAGAGCTTACCACAGACACAAAAGACCATCTTGGAAGCTGGTTTCTCTGTGCAAACATCAATCAATGACAGGAAGAACAACTCAATAGCTAAGCATAATGCCATCCCACTCAAGCAGAGAGCGAGTGGCTGATTCATACTCAAAGTACCACCCGCCATCACTGAGAATAAGCTGAAAGATTTAGTACAGTACACACTTTTAGAAAGAAGTGAAGACAGCAGGTCAGAGTTAACCCGAGAGGTTCACCTAACCTGCTAGAATGCCTCAGAGGCAACTCGGGATCAGCACTCCTCTCCCTGGCATGCTCAGTTATTAATTCTTCAGAGACCTATAGACAGGCCAGGCCTAGCACATCCAGGTCTGGACTTAGAGGACAGATGAGAAGGAATTAGCAAAAGAACTATGGAAAAATGAAAAAACAGAGCAAAAGGACACCCCCAAAGAAAACAATAACTCCTTCCCAATGGATATCAACCAAAATGGACAGATTGAAATGACAGATTAAGAATTCTAAATATGGATTGTAAGGAAGCTCAATGAATTACAAGAGAAAATAGAAACTCAACACAAATAAACCACAAAAACGATGCAGGAAATGAATGAAAAATTTACTAAGGAAATTGAATGATTAAAAAAAAATCAAACAGAACTTCTGGAAATAAAAAATCATTCAAGGAAACAAAACACAGTGGAAAGCCTTATGAATAAGCTAGATCAGGCAGAAGAAAGAATCACAGAGCTTCAAGATGACACTTTTGAGTTAAACAAGTCGGTCAAAGAGAAAGAACTGAGAAATAAGTGAAACAAACAAAGAATACAAGGAATATGGGATTATGAAAAGAGGCCTAACATAAGGATCAAAGGCATCCCTGAGTGTGAAGAAGAAAATACACAAGGGTTGGAAAAACTGTTTGAGGGAGTAACTGAAAAAAACTTTACCTGAGCTTGCCAGAAATCTAGATGTCCAGATAAAAGAAGCTCAAAGAACCCTGGGAGATTAATCATGAAGAGGCAATCACCATGACAAATACTCATCAGACTGGCCAAAGTAAACATGAGAAAGCCAGTCCTAGGAGCCATAAGGTGAAAGCATCAGGTAACTTACAAAAGAAAACCCATCAGACTAACTGTAGACATCTCAAATGAGACCTTACAAGCCAGAAGTGATTGGGTACCATTCTCAGGCTTCTCAAACAGAATAATGGCGACCCTAGAATTTTGTATTCTGCAAAACTAAGTTTCTTATATGAGGGAGAAATAAAGATTCTCTCAGACAAGCAAACAGTGAAGGAATTTGTGAAGACAAGACCCGCCTTGCAGGAAGTACTCAGAACTGCATTATACATGGATCAGAACAGTACACACCCACTAAGTGTAAGTGTAAAATCACCTGAAAGCTAAAAGTCAAAGTCCAGATACCACAATGGCTCAACAGGTAAAACAAGGCAATAAAGTTATACTAAAAAGGATATACAGCAATCCACCCTACCTATCAATTCTTTCGATAAATGTGAATGGCTTGAACTCCCCACTCAAGAGACACAGGTTGGCTGAATGGAAAAACAAATACAAATCAAGTGTCTGCTATCTGCAGGAAACACACCTAACCCACAAGAACTCATTCAGACTCAAGGTAAAGGGATAGAAACAATATTCTATGCAAATAGAAACCAAAAGAAAGCTGGATAGCCATTCTCATATCAGATAACATAGACTTCAAATTAACAAAAGGAAAGAAAGACAAAGATAGTCATTATATAATGATAAAGGGAATAATTCTACAAGAAGACATAACAATCCTAAATATCTATGCACCTAACAGAGGTGTGCCTAGATTCATAAAGCAAATCTTAATTGATATGACCAAAATAATAGATAGCATCCAAATAGCTAGGGACTTCAACACCCCACTGACAGAATGGGACAGATCCTCCAAGCAGAAAATAAGCAAAGAAATAATGGACTTAACTGGAACTCTACAACAAATGGGCCTCACAGACATTTACAGAACATTTTACCCAAAAGTCAGTGAATATGTGTTATCTCATCAACTCATGAAACACTCTCTAAGACTGATCACAACCTAGGCCACAAAACATGTCTCAACAAACATAAAAAAATAGAAATTACACCATGTATCTTTTCAGATCACAGTGGAATAAAATTAGAATTCAATTCCAACGGAAACATTCAACTTCATACAAAGTCATGGAAATTAAACAAGCTACTGCTGAATGATTATTGGGTTAAGGAGAAAATTAAGATGGAAATCGCAAGATTCTTCCAACTAAATGACAAAGGGTACACAAAGTTATCAACATCTGTGGGATTCAGTAAAAACAGTCGTAAGAGGAAAATTTATAGCTTTAAATGTCTACATACAAAAGACAAAAAGATCACAAATGAATAATCTAATTTACCACCTCAAGGAATTGTAAAAGGAAGAGCGAACCAATTCCAAACCAAGCAGAAAAAAAGAAATAACTAAATTGCAGCACAACTAAATGATATCAATATCAAAAAAATTATACAGAAGATTAATAAAACAAAAAGTTGGCTCTTTGACAAGATAAACAAAATAACCATAAACAGAAAAGGAAGGACTCTATTAAGCTCAATCAGAAATGAAAAAAAATGTTACAACTGATACAAGAGTCATATAAAATATCATCTCTGAATACTATAAAAATCTCTATGCGCATAAACTTGAAAACATTGATGAAATGGACAAATTCTTGGAAGCACAAAACCTTCCTGGCTCAAATAGGAAGCAATAGAATTCCTGAACAGACCACTATCAAGTAAAAAAATTGAAGCAGCAATAAAAAAATCTCCCAACAAAACAGACCTGGACCAGATGGTTTCCCATCTGAATTTTACCAGACCTACAAAGAAGAATTGGTACCTATACTGCAGAAATTATTTCATAACATAGAGAAAGAAGAAATCCTCCCCAACTCTTTCTACAAAGCCAATATCACCTCGATACCAAAGCCAGGAAAGAACACAATAAAAACAGAAAACTACAGACCAATATCCCTTATGAATATAGATGGAAATATTGTCAATAAAATCCTACCAAACCAAATTCAGCTGTGCATGAAAAATTAATCCACCATGATCAAGTGGGCTTCATCCCAGACATGCAAGGATAGTTCAATATTCACAACCTATAAATGTGATTCACCACATGAATAGAAGCAAAAACAAAGACCATATGGTCCTCTCAATAGACACAGAAAAAGCGTGTGACAAAATTCAGCACCCTTTTATAAGAACGTTTGATGAAATAGGCATAGATGGAACATAACTCAATATTATAAAAGCCATATATGACAACCCACAGCCAACATCATACTGAATGGGGAAAAATTGAAAGCATTGATTCTTGGAACTGGAACCAGAGAAGGTTGCCCACTGTCACCACTCCTGTTCAATATGGTGCCGGAAGTCCTAGCCAGAGCAAACAGGCAAGAAAAGTAAATCAAGTGTATCTAAATGTGGGAAGAAGAGATCAACTATCACTCTTTGCTGCCACTTTGATCTTATACCTAGAAAACCTCAAAGATTCTGCCAAGTGACTTCTGGAGTTGATAACTAAATTCAGCAAAGTCTCAGTTTACAAAATCAATGTATACAAATCAGTAGCATTCCTATACACCAAACAGAGTCAAGCTGAGAATCAAATCAAAGACTCAATACTTTTACAATAGCAACAGCAATAACAAAAAAATACCTAGGAATATATTTAACCAGGGCCTCTACAGTGAGAACTATGAAACTCTGAAGAAGTATGTAAACAAATGGAAAAACTTATCATGCTCATGAATCAGCAAAATCAATATTGTTAAAATGTTCAGTACCCAAAGTGATCCACAGATTCAATGCAATCCCCATTAAAATACCAATGTCATTTTTTGCAGATAATGTTTTGTAGGAAAACATAATTCTACACTTCTTATGGAACCAGAGAAGACCCTGAATAGCCAAAGCAACCTTAAGCAAAAAGATTAAATGGGGGGCTACTCCTTACCAGACTGCAAGATATACTAACAGGCTATGGTAACTAAAACAGCATGGCACAAGAACAAAGACATAAGCCAAGGGATCAGAACCTAGAACCAGATATAAAACCATCCTTGTATTGCCATCTGATCTTCGACAAAGCAGACCAAATCATACACTGGGGAAAAGAATCCCTATTCAATAAATGGTGCTGGGAAAATTGGATAGCCGCATGTAGAAGACTGAAACAGGATCCACACTTCCCACCACTCAAAAAAATTAAGTCATGATGGATGACAGACTTAAACCTATGGGAAGAAACCATAAGAATTCCAGAAGAAGAGATTGGAAAAACTCTTATAGATATCAGGCTAGGCAAAGGATTTATGAAGAAGAACTGAAAAGCAATCATAGCAGCAACAAAAATAAATAAATAGGAACTGATTAAATTCAAAAGCTTCTGCAGAGCCAAGGAAACAATCAATACAGCAAAGAGACTACTACAGAATGGGAGAAAATGTTTGCATGCTATACATCTGATTCAAGGTTAATAAGCGAATCCACAAAGAACTCAAGCAAAACAGCAAGAATATATATATATAAAAACTCATTAAAAAGTGGGTAAAACATATGAACAGAAGCTTTTCCAAAGAAGATAGACTAATGGCCAATAAGCATATGAAAAAATGCTCAATATCTCTAATCATCAGGGAAATGCAAATCAAAACCAAGATGAGATATCACCTAACTCCAGTGAGAATGGCTTTTATCAAAAAGTCCCCAGTGACAGATGCTGGCATGGATGTGGCAAGAAAGGAACACTTATACACTAAACTAGTTCAACCTCTATTGAAAGCAGTATGGAGATACTTGAAGAACTAAAAGTAAACCTACCATTTGATCCAGCAATCCCACTACTGGGTATTTACCCAAGGGGAAAAAAATACATTTTATAAAAAGAATGCTTACACTCGAACGTTTATAGCAGCACAATTCACAATCACAAAGATTCGGAAACAGCCCAAGTGCCCATTGACAAATGACTGGATCAATAAAATGTGGTATATATATACCATGGTGTACGACTTACTCAACCATAAAAAATGGAAAATGGTGAACTAATACCTTTTGTTACAACCAGGACGGACTGGAGACCATCCTTCTAAGTGAAATATCACAAGAATGGGAAAACAAGGAACACATGTAGTCATTATTAAATTGGAACTAATGGATTAGCACTCATTTGAACATATGGTAGTCAAATTCAGTGGAAATCAAGCAGGAGGGAGGGGGCAGGAGGAATATGTAAATTCACTCCTAATGGGTACAATGCACACTCTCTGGGTGATGAACACACTTATAACTTTGACTCAAACTGTACAAAAACAATTCATGTAACCAAAATGTTTCTACCCCTGTAATATTCTGAAATTAAAAAAAAGTAAATTTAAAACAATAAAGTGATTTTTTTAAGGACCTTTGCAAACCAGATCATCGGGGTGCAAATAGCAGAATATTTTAGAGAAAAAAGAAACCCATAATAAAACCCATAATGTTCTTAACACTGGCTGAAAGAAACGCCAACAACAAATGGTTACAGTTAGTAACCATTTAAATGGTTGATTTTTGATATATCTCTCCCAGAATTGCTTATAGTGTGTGATTTCTTGATTTGGATGTTACTTATTCCAACTAAAACATTTCCAAGTCAACTCACTGTACTTCACTATACACTGAAATGAGTACAAGTATTAAAAGCATGCCTGAGGTGACAGAAACTTTGAGGTTAATTTCCATTTCTTCAAGTATATTTGATGAATGATGTGACAAAGGAATCCTAATTAAGGTTGAAATCCTGAATACTAAATAAATTAGAAGTGCCACTACATTTGTCTTCCACAGTGATAATACTGCCACTTCTGCTTCTCTTTAGCCCAAGCCCTTGACTTTTTGGGAAACCTTTTTCTGTATATTTTCTTCCTCTACGACTTTTGCAGACAGTGTATCATGAGTATTCTACCTAGTCTTAGTCAAGCCCAAATCTAAAAAGTCTTTCTTTGTTCTTTTGTTTCCCTTTTGTTCTTCTATGTCAACAGTGGATATTTTATTTTTACATTTAACCTCAAAAATAGCTTAATTCCTAACATGATAATTCCTGTTTCTCCTCATATTATACTATTTATTGACAAAATTATAAGATAAATCTTTTAACTTTCTTCTAAGGAATAAAACATAAAATAGAACAGTTTCAATAAAAATTAGCTATTTTAAGAATGCCATTTTCATTATTACTATTATCATTATTATGAGTTGACAAGTAAGGGTTCAAATTGTTTCATCTCTCACAAGATAAGTAACCTTAAGCAAGTTAGTTAATATTTTTTTTTTAACCCCAGTGTCTTGATTTTGAACCACCCTTTCCATTCTTGGTAAAAAAGCCCACTGGATCTAATGCTTTGGTTGAATTCAGTTTATTTTGAAAATTTGCATCGCAAGTGAAATTGTCTTCATTTTCTATTTTATTTTATTTTAATTAGGTTCTTATTTTAAAATAAATGTGAAGACTTTCCAGTTTTTCTCTGAAATAATTGCAATAATTTGAAATTATCTGTCTTTTAAATTTAAGTAGAATTTAACTGGAAATCCATCTGATCCTAGTGCCCTTCACCAGTTTGTTCTGTGGTAACAGATCCATTCAGATTTTTAACTTCTCTTATCAATGTTGACAATTTAAACTTAAATGGAAAATCATTCATTTCTCATGGTTTTCAAATTGCTGTAGGCTTGTAGGTAATGTTCATACATAATTCATTTATGTTTCTCTATATTAGAGGTGTTTACTTTTACATTCCAAATTTGTGTTTTTCTTTTCTTTCCCCTTTTTTCTTTAACCCATTGGAAAGAAATTTTTATCTGTTTTGTCTATCTTTTCAAATAACCAGCATATAGAGTTAGTTATTATTTCATTTTCTGTATTATGTATTTATTTAGGAGACACGTCTGTAGCATTTACTCTGTGCTAAGAACAGCTTTAAGCACTTTACAAATATTAACACTTAATTTTCTATAATAATCCTCTGAGATACTATTACTATCCTTATTTTATTGATAAGGAAACAGAGGTAAGAGGTATTTTGGGTTTCTCATCCAGCATCCTACTTTTCCACTAATGATTTCTGTCCAGATCAATGTCTAGATGCTTTAGTTTTTAAGCAGTTTCTTCTAGCTACATTTCTCCACTAATCATACTCCACTTTCTTCAGAGCCCATCTTTTCCATTAATTTATTTCCTATTTTTTTAATTCAAAAATCATATTATTTAAGTCCAGAACGATCGTTTTATGTTTTCCTTGGTGCTTAAGTTCATTTATTATCTATCCAAGTTTCTCTCAATGTTTTCCAGTTGTCTCTTAGTAGTAGTTGATCTTCTTCACAGGCTACTAAGATGCTTAGTTGTGTTGTTATTTGTCATTGCTTTTGATATTGTCATTGCTGTTGGCTTCTCAAGCTGAGTTCTGATAATTGGGAATATCTTAGATGGATATTCCTCAAACAACAAGAGATGAGATACCTGTGCTTTTAGTAGCTGCTTATGTTCCTTGACCCCAACTCACTCCAGCTGGAGGAAATCTGCTGGGTCTTCATGTTCCTTCTTCTATCCTAGTCTCGAGAATAGGGAGCCTCGTAACACAAATTCAGTTCTTGCTCAGTCTCTTGAGTTCCTTAGATATCATGTGTTTTCATGCAGGGTCAATGTCATGCATCCAAGGTGTGTGTATGCATGTGTGTTTTTGTCCAGGGGATTGTTGTTGGGATTCGGTGGCCCTCAAGTCTTTGAGCATGTAGTTCATCTTGTACTCTTTAGATCCTAATATTGGAGCTTCCCATTGATCATTGTATCTCTAGGCTTTCCTCCAAAACATCCACAACCCCGATATCCACACTAGTGGTTCCTAGATGATCACACATCTCAGATTGACCAGATCCACCTAGTTCAGTGGTGGCAGCCATCAGATACAGGAGCAAAGAAGACACATTTAAAGTAGACTGCCACATTTCCAGAATTTCTCGTTTTTAATAAGACTTAAAAAAGAAGACACATAATGAAAAGTAATATTTACAATAATATAAGTTCAGAATACCATAATATCAACAAAAACTGAAAACTGGCAAGAGAAGTAGAAGTAAAAATGTGCCAATTTTCTTCCTTTTCATGACATGGAATTGATAAATACTGAATCATTTCTGATACTTGTAATTAGAGAAATATAATGAAGTATGATTTTTGATAAACTTAAAGGAAACCCTTTGTTAGAATTAGAAACAAGATGTATGCATATATTCAAATTTCTATATAAAATGTTTTAAAAAATGCTCAGATTCTTTTCAGAAAATATCT
>RJWJ010035441.1:0-16642 GCA_004363605.1 Indri indri
TGTGTGTGTGTGTGTGTGTGCGTGTGTAGTGGATGGTGACGGCTGACCCCAGAAGCACAGGCAAGTCTCAAGAACTACTGAAAAAAGGAAGAAGTCAGGCAAGTAGGCAAAATTATCCATTTGGAAATCTGCCCACAGTCTCTGCCGAGCTGACTCATTCATTCATTCTTCACTCAAAGCTTATTTATGATATGACAGTTAATGTGCTAAACACTGGAGGGGCAAGATGGAATAAGACATGTCCACTGGATCTCATCCAAGATCAGCTGTAGGAATGCAGAAAGGAACACTGTCTAAAAATTTGCCTTCAATTCATGGACACCTTTGCTTTGCAATTATTAACAACAGTTAGCTGCACAGAAGAATGCAGGACTTGCTTCCTTCCCTAGTGTTCCCCACATGACAGAAAACCAGCAGGCCCCTCACCCAGGGCTTCTCCAGGTTTGTCTTACCAAATCAAGGTGGTAAGGAAGCCCTTGGACATCTCTGCTTCAGCAAGCTTTTCAACATGCAGGATTAACTCTACCATTTTTCAATCAATGCTTAACTTATTCACAAGCCACCCTGGTGTGCAGTGCCCCTCCTATCACCAGTATATCTAAGTACATAAAACCAAAATTCCTATACAAGTATCTGCTAACTGTTCCATATCTAGATTGTAATTTTCTTTATTGCGTTCGACGGCACAGCGTTTATGGAAAGAGCACAGGCCCAGACATTAGGCTGTAGGGACTAAGTCATTTGTATACTGTGGGCAAAACAAGTGAGAGTAAGACACAGATGCTGCCTGAGAAGAGGACAGTCTAAATGGGGTGAATGGGAGACAAGAAGTTAACATAAAATGGAACAGGTACTAAAAGGAAGTGAGGAAGGGCAGGTTTCACAAGCAGGGTGTGAACGAGCTGAATCCAAAGGAACAGAGGGGGCCTGCCAGAGAGCAGTGAGGTATGAGGAGGGAGAGAAAGGAGGCGCAGGGCTGAGGGAGGCTGGAGAGACGGTGAGGGGTGTGGATAGCCAAGGCACCCAGATCCCAGGCAACCAAGAAAAGGCTGTAAGCAAGGAAACGAGCAGATTTGTGTTTATAAAAGGTGAGTCTAGTAGTGTTACAGAGGAACTGAACGACGAACCCATTTAGGGAGCTGCTATCATCATCCAAGAGAAAGCTGCGGCCTTGAACTAAGGCAGAAGCTACAAGGATGGAGAGAAGGGACTAGATTTGAGAGACATGTTGGAATGATTTGTGGATGATGACTTGGAAGAGTAATAGGTGATACTGAAGTTTCCAGCTTGAAAGATCCCAAGGCAATAACAACACTGGAGGGCAAAGAGATTCGGGGGAGATTACTTGTCTGTTTGGGATATGACATAGTGGAGGGGCCTCCAGGACATCTCTGCAGAGAGGCCCCGTACAGAAGATGAGCCTGGACGCAAGGATTTGAGAATCTAAGAAAGACCATAGCTAATGGAGGAGTGTGGCCCCTTCCCTACCCCACGTTATCTTTGGTAACCTTAAAAGCACTTCCAAATTTTTAAAGATTTCACAAAGCCCAACTGGAAAACCTCTGACCTGTGGAGATAGTGCAGAGGATGAAGAGGGACAGAAATTGGGAACAGTTTTAAGGAGATGGGGAAACAAAAAAGGAAGTAAAGGAGAGAACAAAGGAGACAGGAAATGATGGGGGATGGGGCACACCATTGTGTGTGGTGTATTTGGAGGACCCCTGGACAGAATGTCAACAGAGGAGGTTAAGGCAATGAAGAGTTAAGTTCTTCGCCAGGGGTAGCTTCCTAGTTCCAGTAAGTTTTGGGGATCAGCTAGGAAAGAGAGAAAATGTCTAACAATATGGTGGAGGGCATGGGCTTCAGAAGGAGAACTGACTCATTTGGGATTCCCACGCTGGAAGGGGCTAAGGAATTGTAGACAGAAACCAATCGCACCTGATTTTTAAGCTGTTTTGAACTTAGTTTCTCCCAAGCTGTCTGCAAAGTTCAGTTCTGCGTAACAGCCTTGAGTTGAGGTCGTCTGCAGGAGTGTAGGAGACAGGCAGTCACCAGCAGTGAGCTGACCAGGTGACGGAGTGACCAGTGAGAAAAAAGGTGAAGGGAGAGGGACCTGGAGGACCACACAGACTGGGGGTGCGCCTGAATGACCACGGGACACGGAGAAACTGCAGAGCCAGGGCCTTGAAGGAAAATGCCCTCCTGAGGCTGGGCAACGTGGAGATCCGCAGCTGGAGATGCTAGGTCACGTCTAGGACAGGGTCACTGAGCCCAAATTACTTGCCTCCTGCACGTCCTTCTTCAAAAGTCACCTCCTTGATGAAACCCATCACTTACCCCACTTACAGTCCCACCTCCCGGTCCCTGAACTCTCCACGTCCCTACCCAGCTGCTCTCCCTTCATTATTCCTGTGGCCCTGGTCACTTCTAACACGCTGTAAATTACTGACCGGGATTGTCGATTACATGTTGTCTGCTGCCCAACTAGAATGTGAATTCCACACCAGCAGGTATGTTTATCAGTTCTGTTCAATGACATGTCTATCCAAAGTGCCTGGAACGATGCCCAGCATACAATAGGAGCTCAAAAAATACTTGTGGGAGGAATGTGTTCTGAGAAATGTGTTACTGGAAATACCAAGTTTAGAGCCAATGTGGTCCCAGGCCTCAATATCCTCCTAATGTGATGCCAGCCTTCGTTTGTGCTTGGAGAATCAGAAGCCACAGCAAATGGAAGCAATTCCTGTGATCCCTCCATGCCCAACGATCTGATACACCTCAGCACCATAGACGCCTTCAGGGTCCACCAAGTTTTAAGTCAGTGATGACATAATCCAGTTATCTTGCTTCCTATTCATTGTATGCAAAAAAGAATTCTAAAATTTATTTTTGCCCACCTTGACAGTCAATGTTCACATAACTTTGGGGTAAGGGCTCTGGCATTCAAATACTAATCCTAACTCTCAATGTTAGGTTGCACTGGCTGTAGAAAGCAAATAATATGATGTTTTACAAGAGGTTTCTCTAGAAATAACTCAATAAGGCATCAGATGAAGGAGGGGAAAAAAGACCAAGTTACCCTTGCGATTAAGCTACACTCTGTCTCACTGGAATCTGGCCCCTGGCTGTTGTTTTTGTGTACAGGTTATACAGAGATTTCTTCTAAATGCAATGCTGTTACCTAACAGAAGACTGAAAGGCATATTTCCTCTTTAATCTGCTTGTCAAAATCTCACTAATATATTGGAAATTTTGCCCCTACCATGACTAAAATGTTTCAAGAGACAGAAACAAGGAAGTGAGGTTGGTCCTATAGAGTTTCCACTGGTGACATAAATTTAAAGCACACCTTACCTAGAAACAAGGTTGAAACTTAGCAATTTAAAATAAATAAATAAATTTGGGTGTGTGTGTACAAAATGGTCTGTGGTCCTTCCAAAAGAGAACTGGGAAAACAGTCCGCCTTGTCTGAGAATCATTGTTTGCATGGCGAAATCACTCTTGGGGGAGAGTGACTTTTCTTGAATTTGAGCCATTTCTGCATTTTTTTTTTTTTTGCTTTGTTTTTTACCTCCCCACCAAAGTAAGAATTTCATTCCTCAAGAAGTGCTAATTTATTCCCCAAAATATGTTTTTAATTTGGGGCTTGATTCCATAAAACTTATTTTTATAAGCACATTTTCTTGGGAATATTTGGCTAGTATATATTGCATAATCATTCAAGTTTTTAAAAGTTTCATTTAAATCTTTCATTTGACATCTCAAGCATATGCCTCCAACATATATGTGGCTTTCATAATGGTCTCCACATTGCATATGAACAGAATATTAATATAGTATGGTTATAATACCACCACAACTGGTTAAAAGTTTATGCATTTCAACGCTCTCTGGGGAATAAATAATGAACATGCCTGCAAAATAAACCAGAGTGAAGCTAATTGAAACTCAATGTTTAGTCCAAATTTTGTCACCTGGATATTTAAAGTGAAAGTGCACTATTTGTTATTTCATCTAATTTACATGCAAAATGACATCTGCGTATGTCATTTGTCAGGTAACACAAGCAAAGAGTCCAGGTGGGCACTGTGGTTCTGTGCTGTTAGTATCTAGGTCCTTGTCACCTGTGGTGGATGTGGATCCATTGTGCAGAGCTGTGGGAACATGGTGGATAATGCCATGCTCATTCCCGCTTCTCTCATCTGTTTCCAGCGACCTGGTGCACAGGCTGCACATACTGTCCCTTTGCTCATGCCAACTCTTCTGCCCAGCCTGCCCTTTCACTTGGCTGAGTCCTGCTCATGCTTTACCTCCCACAGGAGGGCTTTCTGATGCTCAGAGAGGTTCAGAAACCCACCCAATAGGGCACCATGTATTCTTGGCATAGTTAACAGAACTCAGGGCTAAACTTTCCACCTACCACAAAGATGGAACTGAGAAAAACAAGGGAAAAATTCAAGATCAAGAACGAGTCTTCTCATTTGTAATAAAGAGTCAAAGACTCACCAGAAGAGAAAATTTCCTAGATTGCTTTTAATTAAATGCTACAAAATATGCACAGAAGAGAGAGGATTATGTGCACTCATAAAAAAAAAAAAAAAAGAAAGAAGACAGGAAGGGAAGGAAGGGAGGGAGGGAGGGAACCACGTGCATCCATGCAGACACACACACAAACACATACACACACACAGTGTACTGCTTATACTTTGATTATACTTTGAAAATATTACAAGATCCTAGACTCTGGGGTACTATCAAAACCAATAACCAACATTACAAGGGTTAAATTAGTTATCCTTGGTTGGCAATGGTTTGACCTCTGGCAACTGGTGGTCTGCAAGTAGATATCAAATCTAAGAGAAATTCCCTTGTAGTATATTTGCTGTTTTTGGATCCCAGGGCCTATGGTTCAGCTCTCAGGAGGGATGTGTTAACATTTCATACATCTGATGGAGAGAAAAAACTGCCGTTTTGAGGAAATTTATTTTTGGTGGCTAAATGCTTTTTAATTATATGTACACACATTTACATAAAATGTAATTTTTCTTTATTTCTGTCTTGAACTATTATTATTAAAATTAGCTTGGTAATTTTCCTTAATTATCTTATCATTGAAAAATTATTTGTTAGAACAATGATTTTTTTTTCCCCCCTCAAGACCACATGAGAGAAAAGCCCTCTCTCTTAGAGCCGGGGCCCATCTACTTCCCCAGTGGTCTTCACTGAGTGTCAGCAGTTCAAACATACCCAACCTATACCTCTAAAATGCTCAACACAGAGAATTCCCCATGGGTTAGTCAACTGCTGGCTCGTATACAAAGAAAATACTGTATTTTGCTCTGAAGAGCTTTCTGAATCAATTTAAACACAGCGAGACAGACACAATATCCCAGAGAGAGGAAAACCTACCTTATTACATTCCTGACCCAAGAGAAAGGATTTGCCCTCAGGACATAAAAGGAATCCGAGGGGGTAAGGGGGAGGGTTATCTAATCCTAAACATAAAAACAGTTCATAATGCAGCATGACAATGCTTTTAATCGCTGACATAATTGTAATATGTATATATAATATGATACAAGGAAGGTAAATGCAGCTTGCTTTTCAGCCTTAAAGGCTTTCTTCAATATTCTACTTAAGGTTTTCTGGATTTTATGCATGCTTGGGGGAATTTTCAGGGGGAGGTAACATGATATTATAAGGATTCTTTCTCAGTAAGATCACATCTTGTTCTGATTTGATTTGATGCATCTGTATGTGGCAAGTGTGGTAAAGCGAAACCGAGCTCTGCGAATGCAGTGTTTTACAATTCTTCCTTGATTTCCTGTGCAAGTCCATGTGGCCATAAAACAATGGGCAGAAGAATTGGGATTTTTATTTCTTCATATGAGAAAGCTGCTGAGAGAGACACTCCCGTAATCTCAGCTGTGAGTGTAGGCGTTCACCATTTTCCTTTTACGGCTATATAAAAGATTTCTTTTTTTTTTTAATGGGAGTTTAGTTCTCCCCACCTCCACCCCAATGTTTCCATACATGATATAATCTAAGTCTGAGGTGCCATCTCCCAGGAAAGAATGGCATGCTTGACTGATTGGTTGGAAGGTTGATAAAGAAACTTGACATTTTGAAAAGTTCAGCTTTTTTTTTCTCCTTTAACATTATTTATGGAAAGAATTTTACAACATCCTTAAAGTCACTGTGTGGTGGCAGGACTTTGCCAACTTTGCAGGCTGACATTTTTACACTAGGCTTGCCTGGGACCCAGGAGTTTTTCAATGTTCACATTTCATTAAAGTGAATGCTATTGACAATTCTAGCAGAAGCCAACGACCATTCCAGATCACAGAGTATCAGAGCCACTATTGCTCTTTGGGGTCATATGAGTAGATGAGCGAAAGAAAAAAAGCATACAAAGGAACATAAATTTAAAAAGAAAGGAGGAAAGAGCTAGTGTTCTGGCTGGACATCAAGTGTGTGTCCTAACTCTCCTGAACATCAAAACTGCCCAAATGATAGCTTCTGCTTTGCATTCTAGTTGGGCTTATTTTACATGAACACAGCTTTGACCTCTTCTACACTGCTTCCTGAGTGTAGGATTGTATCTCATTCATCCTGGTACCCCACGGGCTTCCACCGTGACTTCTACACAGCAGGTGCTCAGGAACTGTGCTTGGTGGAACGACATGAATACGTTAACGTGACCCAATAATCTGTTTCCTCATATTTCACTGTAGCTGGAGCTAGGCTGCTCACCCACTCAGATGCACTGAAAAGATTGTCGTAACATAACTGTAATATTGATGTTCTCTTGCTTTGTAGAGCATAAGGGAGGCTTATGCTCTAAAGCAGAAGACATCTCCTAAACGCCTGCTGTACACAGAGACTTTTTAAAAGTAAAAAAAAAAAAATTTAATTTTTGCAAGGGGCAAGGATTAACAATTCTTTCTTGTTCAGTTGTTGTCATTAAGCTGGCTCCGCCAGGTCATTCTAGGGTAATGCTTGGAAAGAGGCAGTAAATGATGGAAATGGTCATAAGGGACTCAGAGGAGCCCAGAGCTGACTTCATTTATTTTATAAGTAAACCGAGGTGGCTGAAGTAATCAATATATGGCACCTCTTCTAAGGTATTCACTCCACAGGCTCAAATTCCAACCATGTGACAGAGAGTCCTGTATTTTCTTTATACATATTAAAAAAATAGCTCTTTTACTGCTTCTTATCTAAAGTGTCCAGAAAGCCTGTAAAAACCATTCAAAGGATGCCCAAGATTTGCTGCAACCGACTGCTTCCCGCTGTGGCGGGACGTGGGTTATGTCAAACAAAGTGGTAATTAAGCGTTCATTAATGGGCCCTTGTCCATGGCCATCAGTTATGTGATTGTTCCCTTCTTTAATGCCTCGAAAACAAATTTCATTTCTAACTTTTAACACCTCTCATCAGACTATGAAGTACAAAATGCATTACTCTTAGCAAGAAAGTAAAATAATGAATTACAGCGTTTCAATAGAGTACTTAATTTTATTGGCAGAGACTCTGAATGGTGTTAACATAATATTGGTTCAGTACAAATTACACTCCACGGCCAACTTACGCTCAAGCTACGGAGGTTTTCACCTCTACGTTACACATCGAATTATTCATCAACTCTGGACAGCAACAGTCAAAGCACTTTTTGTTAAGTATAGCTGTGGAGTAAATACGAACTAACACCTTCAATTATTTTGCTTCTTTCTCTTCTGCTAAAACTATTATTAATATTTTTCACGCCAATCTACTTCAACGTCCCGTTTACTTTTCTGTATTTTTTCTCTCGTGGCTTTTCAGCCTCTATGGACTGTGATGGGCACGTGGATTTAAGTCTCGTTCAAGTGTATCCAAAGTTTTCTACATTTAGTATCGAGTTACTTGAGAAATTGGAAGTTTACTTGGTATGAAAAACAGATCACTCAGGTGAGCGGAGTTTCTTGTTGAAGACAGGGTAGCATATCATTTTCTTCACTTTCCGTGGGACGTTACTGCATGACAGGAAGTTACTATCAATAAATGTATTTTCATACCTGTATATGATTTCAGATGGCAAAAACTATTAAGAAAAAAATGAAACCATCTGGATTAACACGGAGGGCACATGAAAATGACCTAAAACGCCTGCCTTTACCGTTGTATGCAGAACATCTGCACTGAAAACTCACACCGTAGACTGATGTGCCACACAGAAAACATCACATGAATCGTGTAACGCGGCCCTTCAGACACATCTTCTGAACCAGAACTCACAACTGTCCACAGAGACAGAAAATGGCTTTGATTGATATTATTGTGTTTCACTGGCTCTGGGTTCCTGGGACCGCGCTGACCACAAAATTAGGCAAACACCCCCTTCCTGTAAACCACAACTACTTTAAAGTCAGCCAGAGTGTTTCTTCCTGCCCTCATCGACTCCCTTCTTTCAAACTCTTCAGACAATGCATCTCCAGGAATCCTAGGCCAGTGGTTTTGAAACTCTCAGTGGTGAAGGACCATTCTGCCCCCTGTCACCAACAGATACGTGGTCCTACTACACGTCTAGAACAAATGCACATACTCAGGGGCCCAGAAGCTGGAAAACACCCAGATCGGTCTGTCCTCTGTTCAGTGAGGAATTAATGATCACACACCGGGATGCTGAAGTGCCATGAAAGTTTCTGTCTATTCTGTCTGTGGAGCACACCTTGAGTCCCCCAGCCCTAGAGAACCAGAAGACAGGGAGCGTCCACAGCACACGGCGCGTCATGGACTGCGCCTCAGTTCCAGTGCTGGTCTGAGCCGCACATCCGGGGACCCACACCATGACATACTGTACCAACTAGAGGTGAGCCGGGGATAATGTGTCACCTAGACAGGCAAAGGGAACATCCCACCTCAGTCCCACAGGGCTGAACGCCTGCCAATCACTAAAACCGGTTCGGACTGAGCCAAGCACACTGTTCCGTGTATAGTGTTACATACAGAAAGCATGGCGGGAACCTTCTGTCTTAAAAAGGGGATGAAATGTATATTGTGTTAATGCAGACATTAAGGAATTCCAGAAAAATACAGAAATTAAGGACAATTAGTTTTTGGAGGGAGGTGACAATTGGGCAATTGCAGTATAAAGAAAAAAAGAAGACTTTTCCATACACCTTTATGACTTTCTGGTGTTTTCACTACATGAACGTATTCTAATTCAAAACTCTAGGAATGAGGTAAATTAAATCACAAAAACATTATTTAAAAAAACCTAAAACTTTGTGACTTAAGATAGGAAAAGTAGCCAACACCAAATGGGATTATTTTTGCACCCTGCATATGGTCACAGTTGCCAAAAACATCACGAGGCCCATGAACATTCTCTTCTTGCTGAGGAAAAGGGAAAGGACTGATAAAGACTCAGTGAAAGCAGAGCTTGTAAACAAGAAATCAAACAACAATCAGAACAAAATCAGAAATATCTGTTTGCTGCTCCCAAATAAAACAAGCCATGATGCCTACAAAAAAAAAAAAAAAAAAAGGCACTCAAGTGGAGAAGCAGCACACGGGTGGAAGTCTGATGGGCCCAAACTGGTTTAAATGCGCACACGCACGTACCAGCGGGAGAAAGCTACAGTGCAGGCAATGGGGAGCTGCATGGGGACCAGGGAAATCAAATCACGGTGCGTAATTTGAGCCCATGTGTGTCCTGAAAGAAAAAAGTAGAATTAAGAAAGTAGAGATAAATTAAATCACAGGAAAATCAAATGTTCTTGGTATAGACCAGACCTGAACTTCATGTAAAAGACCTAGATATATTTGCTATCATTAAAAAATTTCAAGAACAAAAGAGAAACATAATATAGAAGTATCTTTCCAAAGAGGAAAACACGAGTTAACACAATTTTGCCACAAACTAATCAGAAACAGGATTCTATCACCAAATGACATTAGGAGGCCAACATCACCACTCTTCCTCTACAGGAGCCATCAGACACAGTAGTAGCATAAGTAAGAGTTGGGTAAGTCCGGCACAAGCAATGATTGACCTGATTTATCCCGACTTTCATTCACACCTGACACTTACCAACACCCTACAGAGCACGTGTTCTGCAATACATTTTGGAAAATGTTGAATTATATGGATATAAGAGAAAATAAAGTTTTCTCCACAAAATTCTTGACTCATTTAAATTGTTAAATGTGGGAAGGTAGATGTTTAAGGTTTTCCTATTGACAAAAAGATGGAAACAAAAGTATTTCAGGAAAGGAGAAGCCACAGCTTGAGAGAACTAAGCATTGAAGTCAATTAACATACAGAAAAAAGTATTAAAAAATAGTTGAAAAGACTGTTATAAAAGTAAATACACAAAATAATAAGCAAGGGAGACTATGACGGTAAAGTTAATAACTGTAAAATAATTGACGCTATAAGCACTAACTAAATTGATAAAAGCAGAAAGAAAAGAAAAAGGAGGGGAAGAATATTTTAAAGTTATAAATTGTCTTGCAAAATAACGTATGTGTGTTCTGGGGGAGTGAAAGGGTGATATTTATTTTTCCGTAATTAGAAATTATGCATTTAATTGTGTGTTTAATAAATGTATTGGCAAATGTATTAATATTTAAAACACTATGTTTAGTTTCAAATTCACCACAGGAATAAGGAAAATATGGCAAGATACAGACACATAAATACAGGCAAGAACTGAGAGAGCACACAACAATTCACATTCAAAATAAATGGCTTAAATCTACCCACTTTTAGGCAAAATCTCTTAGCTAGTGATAAATACAACCGTAAATCTCATAAGGAAGTCATTACAAACAAAATTATAAAGAATTGAAAAAAAATAAACAGATGAACATGTTAGTGACAGTAATCTTGATAGTAAACAAATTAGACTGTATGACAAAAAGATTTAAATGGAGTCACAAGACTTATAGTTGTTTTCTCTTGATACAAGTGTAATTAATGCCTGGTGTGGTGGCTTGTGCCTTTAACCCCAGCATTTTAGGAGGCCAAGGCAGGAGGGATCACTTGAGGCCAGCAGTTCGAGACCAGCCTGGGCAACATAGCAAGACTCTGTCTTTACATAAAGTAAAAATAAAAATAAAATAAATAAATTTAAAAGTATAATCATTACAGAAAGGCAACATTTTTCTCCACTAAATAACAGAGCATCAAAATATATAAAGCAAAACCTGTTAACATTAGGAGAAATATAGCTAGAACCATCATCACCTGAAATTTAATATACCAGTATCAGTTTATGATAGAATAAGTAGATAAATAAGTAGACACAAAACAAATTTGAGCATCAGCCATTAGGAAGGTTGAATGAATAGGTACGTATAAATCGTTATTGACTGAAACTCTATCTTTGTCTATAGAAGACTTAAATAAATAAATATATACCACACCATGAAAATAACCTCAATAAAATATTTAAATATCTATTGTCAAGGTACAATTTTAAAATAGTAACACAAGCTTAAACACTAATAAGCAAAATCTTATGTCCAGGGGCTGTAATAAATCACAGTACACTTGTTGGCATAGTTACTAAGAAGCCAGACTGGCTATACCTCTTACTGGCAATGTCACAAGAGACATGCTAATCGAACTCTTGGTGACTTGGCTAGATTATGTGCAAAATGAGGCTAATAATAATATCTATCTCATTAGGTTATTGAGTGGATTAAATGAGTTAATACATGCTCTTAGAACAGTGCCTGGCACATAATGCATGGCAACAAACCAAGCATTAGCTGGCTAAATACTAGTCCCGGAGGCTGTATTGTTACTGCAGTGCAAGCTCCGTGAGGACAGGCATCTTTGACTGTTGTGTTCACTGATGAGGTTCCAGAACCTAGACCAGTGCCTGGCTCACAGCGGCAACTTGAAAAGTATTTGCTGAAGCACAAGAAACTATTATCTACTGAACAAACCATAAGAAGTGTAACTACAGACCATTATGAAATATCAAAAGAAAGAAGACAGTCAAAATTTATGAGAGTCAAAGGCGAATTAAAGTTAATGTTATCATCTTGAAGTACATTTATTATTTAAAAACAGGGAAATGAAATAAGCATTTCATACTAGAAATTATGAGGAAAAAGCAAAACTCAGCCCAAAAAAACCATACTAGGGAAAATTTTACTGAAAAGACACAAATTACAATTTAAATATAGTAAAATTAATAACTAATTTCAGAAACTCATTCCTGGACAAAAATGAAACAAAGAAACCACTGACATACCTAAGCAAATGAGAAAAAAATAAATGACAGAAAAATAAACTAAAGAAGGGGACTCAAGGAAGCACACAGAGGGCATTTATGAGAGTTTCGGTAACTACAGCTTGATAGCACTAAAGCTGAAAACCTCTCAGCGAAATAGGGGATTTTTTCTGGAAAAATTTAAAAAACTTAAATTCAAATATACCCCATGTCGCAAAAAGAAAATTTTGAAGAAGTTATTAAGGATTTTATTCTCAAAAGGCTCTAGACCCAAATAGCTTTATGGGAATGTTATTTCAAATATTCAAGGAACAGGAGATTATTATGGTATGTAAGGCACTCTGGAAACAGAAATGATGGAAATGATATAGGATAGTGTCCAAAAAAAAAAAAAAAAAAAGATCTAGCCAGATTCAGATATCAAAGCAGAACGAAAAAGAAACAAAGATATAAATCTCAGTTATAAAAATTTGAGAATTATAAATAAAACAAGACAACTTGAATCTAGCAACATATCAAAAAAGTAACTCCCTGGCACATTCGAAGAATGCAAAGATGATTTAAGACATATAAATACATCATACCACATAGTAATCTTGTTAGGTGGCAAAAAGTTAAGAAAGTAACTATAATCATTTGAGATAAAATTCTTAGAAAATTTAGGAATAGAAAAAAGGGCACTTCATTCATTTGCCCAAATATTATCTATCTTAATTGAACAGTAAACAGAATATGTAAAGGTTGAACACCAAGGGGATTCCCATTAAAACCAGAGAAAAACAGGGGTTATGGTTACCAACAGAATTACCTAGCATTATTCTAAGAAATCTATCCTATGAAATGAGAAACAAAAATATATATTTATCAGAAAGAAGACAAAATTATTATTACTTGCAGATGATAGGAGTATATTATTAGAAAACCCAAGATAATAAAATCCAAAACTACTAGGAACACCAAGAGTATTCAGAAAGTTGACTGCACACAAAGTAATAAGCAAACAAAAACCCCAGTACCTTTCGTGTTAAAAGCAATGATCAATTGGGGAAAACATATAGGGAAAAAATTTCATGCCTAGGCATCAGCACACAAAGAAACATGAGGTAATTATAAGAAAAATAGTAAGCTAGGAAGCTCAAAAAATGAAAAGAAAAATACCCCATTATTACATGGGGAAACTGAAATTTTAGAGAATATACATTCTTTTCAATTTAAGGTGTGAGTACAATTCCAGGCAAAATCCCAATGGCTTATACTTTTAAATTTAGTTAAACTCATTCTAAAGGTAATCTGTTTAACTTAGTTATTTTGCTTTAAAGATTATATCTGAAGGGTACAATCCAAATTAGGGACAAAGAATTTTACACAAAAATGTTAATTATTTCTGATAGTGAAAAAATATTAAGAAAAACCATAAATGACAAATAACAATGATTAAGTGATTATGGTATATTTACATGATGAAAGCAAGATACAATATAAATTCATATACCAACATACTCAGTATAGATTCAATTTTTAAAAATACATTAAGATAGAAAAACTTTAATAAATATCAAATTTTAATTAAAGTTGCTTTTGGTTTTGCTAATTTTGAAGGCATTATGGATTATTCTTGATTTTTTTATTATTAATAGTTATCTGAACTTTAATGTTTCCCTGTTGCTTTAGTAATCCTCATTACTCTCCCCCTATTTAATGTTTTAGTGAGTGTGGTCTCTTTAAGGGCTTTCTTCTTTATGTCAATACAATGTTCACCATATTTTAGAACTTTAAAGTCTATTTTAAGAATGGATGGATGGATGGATGGATGGGTAGCAAAGTGCCTAACTGGTTAAGAATATTCTTTATGCTGAATTCATACGCACGTGTGCACACACACACACACACACACACACACACACACACACACACACACACTTTTCTAGCCATTGTGCTAAAAGAAAAACCATTCATTCATTCATTCATTCATTCAATTGAACAGTACGTACACAACGCCCACTATATGCCAGGCCGTCTTAGTCTTGGGAATGCAGCAATGAGTAAACAAAGTTTTTAATTTCATGGTGCTTATAGCCCTGGGGATAAGATAAACAATGTGAGGATTTTTAAAAATGTGATGTTTTAGACTGTGAGACATGCAAACATTTAAAAATCCAGATGAAAGGAGTGATGGAGGGGACATGGGTGTCATTTTCTACGGGCTGATCAGCGAAAGCCTCTCAGATATAATGAGACTTCAGCAGAAACCTGGATGAAGGTCTAGGGAATTCTAAGAAGATTGATCCAAGCAGAGAGAATGGCAAGTGCAAAGGTCCCGCGAAGGGCACGGCCCTGGTGTCTGAGTAATAGTAAAGAGGCCCATGGGGCTGGAAAGGATATGCAAGAAAAATAGCATTTGGGTTGTGAAAATTAATAGCAAGAACCATTATACACTACATTAATTGCATATGTTTAATTACCCCCCAAAACCCTGTTAAATTTTACACTGCATTGCAATTAAAACATTTGGAAAGAAACTTCCAGCATGTTGTAACCAACTGACTCTTTGAATTTAAATGCATCTACGGAGGCCAGCAGCTTTATAATGTTTTATGAGTACAGACAAAGCACTCGATCCCAAAAGCCAAATTACAGATCTGAAAAAAACCACCATGAGTGTGAAGGAATGAAGCATTCCAGGGAAGCCAGGGAGCTCTGAAAACAAATCAAACGTTAGAGACCTAAGACCTCATCATCATCCTCATCACCATCATTCATTGCATTGACAACAGACCCTTGGTGGGAGGAACTGACCCATGCCCGCACTGCACTGTTATTTCTGTGACTTAAACAAGGGCAGATGGTGCCTAATGGCCAAGAAGTCACCCTCACACTTTCGACTTCCACCGTGGCCCTGCCGGGCCCTGAGAGCACCTTGCAATGACGCCTGGAGTCTGGAGTCCTTATTCCTTTTCAGACCCACGCCTCGATGGGCCTCCTCTAAGTCTTGAGGTCCACGGAGCGAGGACCGCGCTGCCCTTTCACACACTTGGCAGGGAGCGGCTGACATCTGCCCTCTAGAAAAAAAGCCCAGGTGCTCGCCCCCACAGGCGTCCTGCCAGGCACTGTTCAGACGCTGTCCAACCTGGCTCTGCCACGGCATAAACCACTGCCTGGGGTGGGAAGGGTTGATGACAAAGGGTAGTTATGCTGCTCTCTCCCCAGCTTCCTGTTCGATTTCTCTTCCCTTTTTTTGCTCATCTCTAATTCCAAGGTCCAAAACAAGAGTCAGCTGGGGGCCCCCAGTTAGCGAGAAGAGTTGAGGAACACGAGTGGGATGAGGCAGTTTTTAGGGCACGAGGGATGGACATCTCAGACTGCTTCCTCGTCAAAGCCCTGAATTCAGCATGGTCTCCGTAAATGAAATAACGTTATAGTTCTTAGAACCAAACCAAATGCATGCTTTTACTATAAAGAATCTAGTTGTTTTATCACTTAGCCCTAATTTGAATATATCATCCCTCAAAAGATTGAAATAAGTTCAGCAAATTATGCAGGGAGCAGATTCCGAACTAGAATACAGGTTCCCCTGTACTTAAGAAAGTGTATAAGGGACTCTAAAAGTGTGTAACGGAGCTCTAAGTGCCACCCTGCCCAGAACAAGGCTCTCTGAGGGCTGCCAGGCTTCGAGCTCTGACGACATTTCAGAGACCTGGGGGGCAGTGGTTCTCAGATTTCTGTGTGCACAGGAAGTATTCAGGAGCTTGCTAGAAATGCAGATTCCCAGGTCCTCCCATCAGGTCTGGGGTAAGGCTCAGGAACAGGCACCTCCACGAGTGGGAAGGGAAGGGGGTGGGCTGGGAGACAACTGTTCCTGGGCCAGCACAAAACTCTGACAAGTCCAGCAATTCTCTAGGAAACCTGGTCCCCTGCTCATTATGCAAGTATGTTCGACAAGGTCAAAGTATAGAACATTTTATTTATTAACAGTTTGTTAGCTTGACTTACAGCTTTACATATTTAGATAACCAGTTTGTGAGCCTCCATGTGCATTCTTGCAGATAGTAGAGGGCAGGCCTAAACAGCTCCAATAGGACTAAAACTCGTAATTTGGGTGGCTAGGGTCGGTCAGGTTCATTCCCAAGTTGGGAATGTGCTATTTCAAAGGAAACATCCATCACTTCAAGTGAGCCAGACAGATGGAGCCCACGTTCCCCAGGGGAGACATTTCGGACATGCCTGTATAGGACCCCTAAAGGGGACAGCCAAGTAAACAACGGAGAACTTTCTCAGTCCTTAAGGAACAGCTCACTTTTAGTTGGCTCTTTATATGTATTTCTTAATTTCTAAATTTCTTGACATTTTTTCAGGAATGTCTGATGATAAAAGCATCAGAAGGTAGAAGCAATAGCGGTGTTGCGTTACTTCTC
>RJWJ010035442.1:0-16607 GCA_004363605.1 Indri indri
AAAACAAAAAAAAGACACTTTTGATCTTGGACTTCTGGCCTGCAAATTGTGAGAGAATAAATGCCTGTTTTTTGTGATGGCAGCCCTAGCAGACTAATTCAATTGTCTTATCTGCAAAATGAAGATAATAAGAAGCCTATGTCTGAGGAGGCAGGGAGTTAGAAGAGACCTTTCCAGGATGAGGAAATTGGTCATTTAAATGTGGCGGTCCCCTTCTCGGTTGCAACCACCCATCCGTCCGAGCATCCGCAAGTCTGATCAATCTTAATTCCAGTGGACACATTTCACAACCAATCCTTTCATATCTCCAAGAGCATTTCTGCACATAAATCCCTCCTCAAAAATCCTTCCCACATCCCTTTAGACCTGTGGATTCTACGCCCTGGAGCTTGAATCTCTGCCTCTCCTATCCATCCTTTCCACGTTTGGGAAATTTGTGGGGGTGGTTTTGGTTGGTGCAAGGACTAGGGGCAGCTGTGGACATTCAGTGGGCAGGGCCATGGGTATCTGCGTGCCACAACTGCGTTCCTTACACAGAAGAAGTGTCCCAGGTCCTATATGACTTTCAAACGTCCCACTGGACATTCATGCTGATGAAAAGCCTATTTATAAATCACTGAGCCCAGAACCCAACCCTGTGGTACATGTAAGTACCAAGGTTTTTTTTTTTTTGGGAGAGGGGCGCGGGGGGATGATTTCAAGAGCTACTGAAATTTCCAGAAATGCAACTACCAGTAAATCGAGAGAAGATTGTAAGCTGGGTGTGGTGGCTCACGCCTGTAATCCTAGCACTCTGGGAGGCTGAGGTGGGAGGATCGCTAGAGGTCAGGAGTTCGAGACCAGCCTGAGCAAGAGCGAGACCCTGTCTCTACTAAAAAAAAATAGCCGGGCATGGTGGCGCATGCCTATAGTCCCAGCTCCTCGGGAGGCTGAGGCAGGAGGATTGCTGGAGCCCAGGAGTTTGAGGTTGCTGTGAGCTAGGCTGATGCCACGGCACTCTAGCCCAGGTGACAGAGCGAGACTCTGTCTCCAAAAAAAAAAAAAAAAAAAAAAAAAAGAGAGAAGATTGTACTTTGTTTTGTTTTAAAGTTTACTAAGAGTTGTGCATCATTTTAGAAAAGCTGGCATCAGTAGTAACACCATTCACATCATTTAAGTATCCAATACTCCACTCCGGATCACTCTGCATTTGTAGCTATCTCACTTAGGTACGTTCAGGTGTGAGCAGCTGACTAATTATTCATCATTTCTTCTACTGTGGTTCCAGCTGAATATTTACATATTGAAATTCATCTTGAGGCCGGGCATGGTGGCTCACGCCTGTAATCCTAGCACTCTGGGAGGCCGAGGCAGGTGGATCGCTCAAGGTCAGGAGTTTGAGTCCAGCCTGAGC
This sequence comes from Indri indri, assembly GCA_004363605.1. Lineage (NCBI taxonomy): Eukaryota > Metazoa > Chordata > Mammalia > Primates > Indriidae > Indri > Indri indri. Next base: position 1,394 of record RJWJ010035442.1, read on the forward strand.
AAGAGCGAGACCCCGTCTCTACCAAAAAAAATAGAAAGAAATGATCTGGACAACTAAAAAAATATATATATATGGAAAAAATTAGCCAGGCATGGTGGCGCAAGCCTGTAGTCCCAGCTACTTGGGAGGCTGAGGCAGTAGGATCGCTTGAGCCCAGGAGTTTGAAGTTGCTGCGAGCTAGGCTGATGCCACGGCACTCACTCTAGCCAGGGCAACAAAGCGAGACTTTGTCTCAAAAAAAAAAAAAAAAAAAAAAGAAATTCATCTTGTTTTCTAACAAATCGCCTTCCTTTTATTTCTCCTGTATTTAAAAAAGTCTCATGGGATAAAGAAAATGTGGTATATCCATACATGGAATATTATTTGGCAATAAATTTAAGCGAACAAAGTATCAATACATCCTACAGCATGCATGACACTAGAAAACACTATGCTCAGTGAAAGAGGCCAATCACAAACGTCTACATACGATTCCATTTGCATGAGTGTTCAGAATATGCAAATCCACGGAGGAAAAAAAATAGATTAGTGGTTGCCAGGGGACGGGAGGAAGGGGATTGGGGGTGACTGCTAACAGGTATGGGGGATTTTTGGGGGATGATGGAAATATTCTGGAATTAGATGGTGGTGATGGTTGACCACATCTTGTATGGTTCCATTGATATGAATGTCTAGGATAGGAAAATTCATAGATATAGAAAGTAGATTCGTGATGGCTTAGGGCCAGGGAGGGGGTGAGCTGGGGCGGGAGACTGAGGGGCGATAGCTAAATGGATCGAGATGTATTTTGGAGGTGATAAATGTTCGAAAATTGATTGCGGTGATGGGTGCATTGAGCCATCGAGCTGTACATTTTAAATGGGTGAATTGTATGTATGTGAATTATATCTCCATAAAACTGTTAAGAAGTCTTATGGGTATAGGTACGTTTGTATATACGTATGATACGAATGGTATTTCTGAGAATAAAGTGGGCACGGCAAAATATTTGTAGGGGAAAGGGGGCGTTGGTGTGACAGGGCTGGGAAGGGCAGCTCTCCATGCTCTGTTCCCCATCGGTCTCCCTGACTTCGAGTCTTCCCTCCCCACCCCTTACTCACTCCACTGCAGACACGCTGGACTCCCTGCTGTTCCTCCAACTCGCCAAAGTCGGTCCAGACCCGAGGCCTTTGCACCCTCACCTGGAGCACTCATTTCCAGGAGAGGAGCCTCCTGTCCCTCCAACCCCAAGCCCCACCTCCATGCAAAGGCCTCCCCTGACCACACAACTACCACAGCCTGTTTATTGGCCTATTTTATGCCCCCAGCATGGATACCTCTAGATTCGTATCCAACTGCTAACATCACATCAACATCCTATGACGCCAAATGGACATCTAAAACTTGAAGTCCAAAACAGCCTTCTCAAATGTGTTTCCACCATGGTCTTCCTCCTTTTAAGACAGGGAAAATGCATCCTTCTCGTACTCAGACCCAAGAACGAGGAGTCTTCTCTTTCCCTCACACTCAAAATCTAATCAGAAATTCTGTTGGCTCTGTCTTCAAAATATATCCTAGATCATTCTAGAGTAAAAGAGACTAATGAGGTATAACAACCAACTGCAGTGCATGAATGTTCACTGAATCTTGGACAGAAAAATCTTCTAGGCTGGGTGCAGTGGCTCAGGCCTGTGATCCTAGCACTCTGGGAGGCCGAGGCGGGTGGATTGCTCAAGGTCAGGAGTTCGAGACCAGCCTGAGCGAGAGCGAGACCCCCCCGCTCTACTAAAAAATAGAAAGAAATGATCTAGACAACTAAAAAAATATGTATATATATAAAAATTAGCCGGACATGGTGGCGCATGGCTGTAGTCCCAGCTACTCGGGAAGCTGAGGCAGGAGGATCGCTTGAGCCCAGGAGTCTGAGGTTGCTGTGAACTAGGCTGATGCCATGGCACCCTAGCCCGGGTGACAGAGTGAGACTCTGTCTCAAAAAAAAAAAAAAATCTTCTAGCCTATAAAAGATATTTTAAGGTGATTTGAATATGGACTTTTTATTCAATAATACGTAGAAGACTTAGGAGACATATGTTAAAGGATCTAAGGGTATCCTGACAGTCACAGGTGAATAATAATAAAAAAAAGAATGTAGGAGTAAAAGAGCCATGAGGTCTCCGATTTATTTGCAAATGGATCATTAAAACAAATCAAAACAAAAACTGTGCGTGTGTGTGTAAGCAGATAAAGCAAATGCTAACAATCGGTGAATCTAAGTGCAGTGTGGAGGGACTATTCTTTAAGCATTTTCAAAATAAAAAGGAGAAAAAAACCTACACCCCAACATTCCCTTCCATTCTTCTCTGCTTTATTTTTCTTCCTAGTAATTTTTACTCTGAAATCCTACATATTTTACTTATTTACTTGTTTGTTTTCTGTTTCTCTGTGAAAGAATTTAAAATCCATGTGGGTAGGGCTTTTGTCTATATTGTTCCTACTGGGTTCTCGGTGTCTAGAGAAGTGCCTGGTACACAGTAGATGCTCAGCAAAGGGTGGGTAAATGAATGGGTGAATGAAAGAATGACGGACGACAAGCCCACAGGACGAAGTGGGAACGGGACTGGCTGGAGTGTGTGGTAGAGCGCCATGCATTTGGGTAGCCAAATTCAGCCAAATTCAGCCTGATCAGAGTTTTCTAGATTAATCTGTAAATGCTGCTTTGTAAAATGTGAAGCATCCTAGTTTTTAAATGTTGGCAACCTCTTCACAATGTCTAAGAACCACTGTGTAGTGTAAACAATGCGATGTGCTAGCCAGACTACCCATTTGCAGTCTGTGCGTACAAATCTTTGAAAAGCTGCCTTAGACTCTGGAGTCACCTGCTTAGGTTTAAGTCCTGGCTCCACCACAGATGCTGGGCAGGGGACCTAACCTCTTTGAGACTCAGTTTTCTCATCTGTAAAATGGGGATAGCCATACCTTCTCCACAGGATTCTTAGGAGGCTCAACCGAGATCAAGCATGCTTGAAATCCAAGTATGGCCACGAGTACCCGGAACTGAGTATGATTGCGCGTCAGGTGACTCGCAGCTCCCACCTGTGGCAAGTTACACTTCGGTCCCCTCAGTCATATTTCTGCTTGACCCCTGTGGGCATGTCATCATCCATTCATTCAAACAAGCAACATGTGCTGAACACCTACTAAGTGCCAAGCAATTCCACCCTAGGTATCTGTCCAAGAGAATTGAAAACATATGTCCACACAAAAACTTGAATGCGAATGTTCATAGCAACATTATTCATAATAGCTAAAAAGTAGAAACAACCCAAATGTCCATCAACTGATGACCAGACAAACACAATGTGGTATATAGCCATACGATGAAATATTATTTGGTCATAAAAAGGAATAAAGTTTGGACACATGCTACATAGATAAATCTTGGAAGCATTATGTTAAGTCAAAAGAGCCAGATGCAAAAGGCCACATGCTATATGATTCCATTTATATAAAAGATCAAGAATAGGCAAATCCATAGAGACCAAAAGTAGATTAGTGGCTGGCTTGGGGGCAGGGGGAATGAGGAGTGACTGCTAATGTACACAGAGTTCCTTTTTGGCATGATGAAAATGTTCTGGATTTAGATGGTAATTGATGCATAACTCTGTGACTATACAAAAAAAAAAAATCCTGAATCGTATACTTCTAAACAGTGAGGTTTACAGTATGGGCATTATGTCTCAACACAACTGTTATTTATAAAAAGAATCACCAGGAAAAACAAACAGCCTGACAAGTCAAGGGAATGGAACAGCATGTATACAACCAGACCCAGGAGTAAGGCAGTATTTAGTTTGTGATACAGAATTTCAGAGTAGTGAGGGAAGGATGGATTAGCCAAAGAAAAGTTTGAGCTTTGAAGACAAGTGGTTAATTGTATGGGAAAAATTAAATTAGATTTAAAAGAATTCCCACCTCTGCCACCTCCTAGCTGGTGGCCTAGGAAAGTCCCTTTACTTCTCAGAGTCTCTTTTTCCACATCTGTAAGATGGGTGTATCATTCCTGATCCACACAGTTTGGGCAAGTATTCAGTGAGACACTGGTGGCCTCTTCCATAGTAATCACTCAGCCAAGGTTAGCTGTGATGAGAACTACTGCTGGCAGCAGGGTTTCTGTTTTCACAACAGAGCACATTCCCAATCTTAGCTTGCTGTTCATTTGCTGTGTGACCTCACGCAAATGCCTTTACCTCTCTGTGCCTCCGTTTCCTCATCTCCAATATTAGCATAACCACATCTACCCTATATAATTATCGGGAAGATTCAATGACTGAAGTGAGTGCTCAGTGCCCAGCACATGGGAAGCCCTAAGAAAATGGCAGTTGCTTTCATGATGCATCCAGAATTACAGAAGCACAACATCCTAGAGAGATCCTCAGGTGTAGACCCATAGTATCTTGGAGTCCCAGAATATTAGAATGGTAGAAGTTTAGATAATATATGCCTAGAATCTTGGAATCACAGAGCCATAGAATTGTAGAAATTTTAGAGCCAGAAAGACCTCAGAGACCATCTGCCCCAGTGATTTGCAAGCCCATGGAAATTTTCAAATACTACGACTAACAACAATGACAACAACAAAAACAGCAGCAGCAGCAACAGCTAACATAGTGCTTATTATTTGCCAGGCACTTTTCTAGACAGTTTCCAATAGTAACTTATCGAGGCTTCACAACAACCCTATAAGATGGGTGCTGCTATCATCACATTTTCTAGACTGGGAAAAGGAGGCCCAGAGAAAGAACTTTTGCAAGGTCACACAGGTAGTGAGCAGTAGAGTCAGGATCTGATCCCAGGCCAGAGTCCATGCTCAGATTCTCAGACTTTACCCGAAATTCTGATTCAGCAGTTCTGGAGTGGGACCCAGGCATCTGCATTTTAGACTACTCAGATGACTCCAGCCAGGGCCGAGAGCCACAGGCCTAGTTCAGAGGTGGCAAACTGGTGATCCTCAGGCCACATCCAGCCTACAGCCATATTTTCTTTGACTTTCACAGTGTTTTAAAAACAGAGCCAACCTTTCAAATCGGTTGATTTCAAAAATTTATGGCTTCTTTTGGAAAACTAAGAAGATATGGCAACACTATGTCCATGTTCCCAACGGACAAGAATTGGGTGGAGTTTAGTAGCAGCAGCTACCTCCTTTAAGGATGGCATATTCTCTCCAGAGGGCCACAGTCCTCAACTCTTTATGTTCCCTTTCTGAATCCTGGAGTCATTTCAATTTGTAATCTCTGGTTTGGTCCAGGTGTCACACTGTAAAGAAAGAGAAACTGAGGCCTGCAGAAGAGAAGGGGCCCTGAGTAACACAGAAAGTCCAAGGCAGAAAGCAAGTAGGAGCTGTCTCCTCACTAAAAAGTCCCATAATGACAACAACAACAGCTAACATTTTTTGAGAACTTTCTGTGCATTACGCATACAAGCTAAGTGCTTTTCAAACATCAATGAACACTAACCATCACCCTTAAGTAGGCACCATAATGAATCTCATTTGACAGATGAGAAAAATGAGGTGTGGAGAAATCAGATCACTCGCCCAAGGTCACACAGGTAGGAAGTAAGCACAGAGTGTTCACCTCAACATCTGACCCCAGAGCCTAGGCCTTCAGCCGTTATTTCTCTCAGTCTTTGGAATCCCTGAGTAATAAGGCAGAATATAAATCTTGGTTCTATAACCTTTCAGTTGCACTGTCTCTGAGTTCCTGTGGATTAGAAGGAGGCGGTGGAAGGCTCAGGCACAGAGAGTGCTGACCCCATTTTCCCTGCAACGTTCATAAACTCCTGATGAACCCTGAGTCCCCTGTGGCCACGACCAAGGCGGAGGGAAGAGGCTGCCCTCTCTTCTCTGTCAACTGTGGGTAAGCTGTGTTCTGCTGGTGGGAAGGAATTCGGGAGAGGCCTGGCGGGGAGCGAAGAGCAGAGTCGCTTCAGCACCAAGGACAGCAGCCGCGCTCTACGCCCCAAGCCCGCGGTTTTTTTGGGGAACGATCCACGATCCACCCAGCCGCGCTCCTCCAGGGCTCTTGGCCCACCATTTCCCCATGAACTTGGGGGAACTCAGGCCCGTGGTCTTCCCCATGTCAAGGCAACGACAGGACCCAAGAATTCCAGATGCCTTTTGTCGAGGCGCTCTCTCCTGTCTTTGCCTCTAGGCAGACGTTAAGGAACGCTCGCAAGTGGCCAACCCGCCGGCCCAGGGCTTCTCGCCCCTTCCGTATCGAGTACGCGTGTATACGGGAGTGCGGAGCGGAGGAAAAACGGGGAGCGCGCGCAGCCAGCCCCGCGTTCCCACCCCTTTTACCCGCTTCCAGGTCCGGACCACTGCTGCCGGGGGTTTTGCTGCAAGCCCACCTGTCCCGTGCACACCATCGTCATGGCAACCGGAGAGCCCAGGGAAGCGATTGGTCCACTCCCTGCCACGCCCCTACGCCGCCGCTTCCCCGTAACTAAGGCAACGGAGGAGCGCTGCCCTCCCCCTCGCGTCCCTTCCTAGACAGGGCTGTGTAGGAGAGGGACACACCCCCTCTCTCGCCAATGAAACATCACTCTACCCCCATACGGTGATTACAGGGGGAGGTAGAATGAGCCGCCATTTCTAAACTATTCTGGATGTGGCTGGGCTGGCACTGAGGTCACTTCCGGTGAGAACAGGAAGTGGGAAGCAGGTTGTTCAGGAGACAATGGGATGAAGTGGAAGGGAGAAAAGGATGCGGAGGATCCCAGGAAGGAAGCTTAAGTGGAGTGTCAGGCCACATTCTCCCAGACCTTCACTCCTTTTCTGAATCAAGCCCACTCCAAATGGTCTGGGGTCCTTTCCATACTACTAGGGCTGACTCCTTTGTGACAACGCTAACCGCTACCACGTGGTATTTGACTGATGAACTTTTTATGAGCTTTGCCCCACTGAACCTCCATAGTAACGCAGTGATGTAGGAGGAGCGTCCCTTCATGAACATCACGGCTTTACAGCAACCCAGTCTCTGCCCCGGCTGACCTGCTTGGCTCTGTCGGGGTTCATGGTGGTTTGGGGTTGAAGGATGTTGACCACCTCAGGCTTGGTCATCGCTTGTGGGATTTCTCGGACCTTCTCGGCAATAAAGCTGTGCACAGCATTCAAGGCCTCTGCCGTGCCCTGTACTAGGCATACCCGCTCTGTGGTTCCTGTTGAGCAACGGAGAGAGAGGGCACACTCATCAGACAGGCCCCATTTAATGGAAGGGGAAAACTGATGTCCAAAGAGTGGACCTGGCTGACCTAGGCCACACGGTGAGCCCGGGCAAGGTGGCATGGGCTCTCAGGCCATGATGGGCAGCTGGGAGAATGGAATTGTTGTTTTATAATCTGCACTCCCTTAAAACAACCTCCGGGGATGGAAGAATGATACTTAAGTGCTTTGTGATGCCCACAGCAGCCCTGGCCAGGAGAGACAGGGCTCAGCTGCCTCTTCCCAGTTCTTGTGGGCTCCCGGGTTGCTTTGGCAACCATTCACTCACACCCCCCCGCCTTCTAGAAGTGGAGAGCTCAGGCCTGCAACGGTTGCCACAGTAACTGGAACCCCCTTATCGGTCTAGCTGGCCGGGTCCTCGGCCCACCCCCAGGGGGACGAGGGATGAGGCCCCGTTGCCATGGCAACCCTTGAAAGCCTGCAGCGTCGGCCTCTGGGCTTTTGGAGAGGATGGGGAAGGGCTGGGGGATGGGGGAGGCAGAAGAGAGGTCTGAGTGCCTGCCTGGACCCACCACATGGAGGGCTGAGGGGTGGGGGAGGGCAGGGGTGTGGATAGGGGAGAGCAGAGTGGGTCAAAGACAACTCACGGAGGAGTGGGGACCGAGGGACTGGGGAAGGAGGGTGGGGTGGGTGCCTTTGCTGTACATTCTCCAGATATTGGCTGCAGATCTGACCTGGGCATCCTTCTCACTTCTGTATGTGTGTGCTGGGGTGGGGGGAAGATAGAAACCGGGTATTGTTGGGATATATGTGTGTGAGACTCTGGGTGACACTGTGACCAGTGTGTGTGTTTGTGAGGCTGTTTGCGTGATTGGGGTGTGTGTGTGTGTGTGTGTGTGTGTGTGTGTACTTGGGCAGGACTGGCTAGATTATCTTAATCTGCGTTAGTGTGTATAAGAGAAAGAGCACAAAGACTGTGATGTCAACAGACTGCGTGACCTGGTGATTCCAGCAAAGATGTGTGTGTGTGCCCTTGTGTGTGGCAGAGACTTTGGTGTCGCTGTGATGATCGAGGTCATGTGTACTATTTGTGAAACTGAGCCTGGGTGCGTGAGAGTTTGAGAGAAAGAAACAAAGACTCTTGCCAAGTGGCACGGAGGCCGTGCAGTGAGAGTATACCACTCTGAGACCGTCTGCACGTGTGTAAGTGGAGGACACAGATCTCTGGGTGCTCCTAAGACTGTGTGGTGTGTATGTATATTTACAGGGGACAGGCAACACCCTACGACTGGTGTCTGAGTGGTGTCTGAAAAGGAGGAAGAGAAAAAGACAGGCAGACTCAGGTGACAGTACGTAAGACCGGATGACTGGTGTGTGAGTGTGCGCGCGCGCGCGTGTGTCTACAGCGAGACAAAGAAGACTCGACCATGACTGGTGTGTGTGAGAGTGTGCGTACCTGGGGGAGTCTGGGCGGGTGTGATGTGTGGAGTTGTGAGTATGATTCTCTCCCTGGGTGGGACTCTGTCCCTGGGAACATGAAAGACTTGAGTGTGTGCCAGGCTCAGTGTGACTCTGTGTCTGGGGCACCTGGGGGTGAGTGTCAGTGTCAGTGTCCTGTGAGCATTTCAGCGCGCTGCAGCTACAACCCTGACCCTTTGCTTGCCATCTCTCAGCCCAGGATGCCAGCCTTGCCATGTGTCTGGGTGTCCCTGGCTGTGGGTCACTTGCGTAGTTGACATCCCACACTCCCTTCGGGCCACGTCCCTCACTCTTACTACCCCCCAGTCCAGAACAATGGCTTGGTCTGAGCCAAGGGTGAGTCAGCGTACAGGCTGCCTCTGTCTGGGTGTAAATAGGAAAGGGTGTGGGTCGGGGTGGGGGAGGGAGAAGCCCCTGGGAGAGCCTGGCTGGGTGGCTGGGTTCTCCGTCTCTGCGAGGGCTCCGGCTCCAAGGGCTCCGTCCAGCCCAGGAAGTCTTTGACCTCCGCTCCCTTGCAGTTCTTAACCCGGGTCTGCAGGGGCTTTTCGGGGGACTCAGCTAACCCCTGAAAAAGTGTCCAATAATAACTGGTGCTTATATAACACTAAGCGCCAGGCACCATTCTGAGCACTTTTTATATTTTTGTTCACTTAATATATGAGGTAGGCAATATTATTATCCCCGATTTCCTGCTAAGGACACTGAGACACAGAGAGGGCTGGGGATTTGTCCAAGTTCACTTATTACAGATCGTAAGTGATCAGGGCTTTGATCTCAGGTATCTAACTTCAGAGTCTGTGGGGTTTTTTCCTTAATTTTAGAGACGGGATCTTGCTATGCTGCCCAGGCTGGCCTCGAACTCCTAGGCTCAAGTGATCCTCCTGCCTCAGCCTCCTGAGTAGCTGGGACGACAGGGTAACACTAGCACACCTGGCTCAGTCTGTGCTCTTAACCGCTATACCACCCTGTGCTAAATTTGGGGCACGTGGAGTGAGTAGCTCTATGCGTATGTGTCGGAGGGAGCCACAACATGATCGCAGTTTTGTTTCTGTATGAATACATATGAATTTATTGAGTAATCACTTAAGAGTTTGTACTTTGGTGCAAGTGTGTTATAAATCTGTAAATTTTTTTTTAAAGCATGTGTGCCTGTGCTAGTCTTCTTGGGGGAGGGTCCAGAGCTTCATACAGAAGCTCAAAATCAGGAGTTTTAGAATCACTAGAGTGATCTGGGAGCCTACGTGGCCTTGGGCAGGTACCTGCCCTTTCTGGGGTCTCAGTTTCTCCACGTGTGACCTGGAAGGAGTGAATCTAGGGCGTTGGGACCATGGCCAAGGAGGAGATGCCCTTTGTGTGTCCTTCCCCTCCCTGGGGTTAAGGGCCAGATGCTTTTCTAGTTCAGGTGTTAGACGCGCAAGTGCAATGTGTCTGTGTGTTATCCCAAGCCCGACTTATTAGCATTATACATGTCTGTGTGTTTGTGTGTGAACATACTAGGCCCAGAGGACCCTTTCATTTCTCCCTTGTCATTTCTCACCTGTTCTCTCTGCTTCGGCCACATTGAACGAACTACTCCACAGCCCTTGAAAATGTGGCTTTGTCTTCCTGACATACCTTCCCTGTTCAGTACCTAGCTCATTCCTACTTGCCGTTCTGGGCTTTTCCTCCAAGAAGGACTTCCTGATTTCTCTAGGCTGGTTTGTGTGCCTTCCCTGGGCTCCCACCATCCTCTTGGACTTCCCTGTCCCAGCCCTGACTGTTCTGGGCCGTCACTGGTGTGGGGTCTGTCTCCCTGACTGGGCTGTGAGATCCCAGAGAGCAAGGCTGGGACATTTCAGTCACCGCCATAACACCCGTCTCTGTCCAGCACGGGGCTGGCGGAGAGAAGGCACTCAAGAGAATGTGTGTTGAATAAATGAATGAAACGGTGTCACCCAGGAGCAGAGGGAAATGTTCTTTGTCTCTTGCAGTGGCATCTCCATTTGTTGTGTTCCTGCGGGTCCTAGGAAGTCCTAGGGACAGGAATAGGATGTGGGGGGGCTGTGTCCTGCATCTCTGAGCCAGGAGCTGCTCCTTCTGTATGACGTGGAAGGTCTGTGTCAGGAGCGGGGGCGCTGGCTGCCTGTCTAGGGGCTGCGGAGAGACACTAGCTCATGTATGACTAGGAGAACCAACGACGGTGCCACCTTCTGGGTTTCTCAGCTGCCTGGCCTGTGAGGTGTGTCATTGAGTCGGGAGGGGATGACATGTCTCCTGGCACAGAATGTGATCCAGTGGCAAGGAACCAAGTGTCCTCAAATGAATGTCCCCAAAAGAGATCTCATCCATATCTTGTGGGCTAGAGGGGTGCAGGGAAAACTGGGCCAGGGTGGAAGACAAAAGGAGGAGGTGTGCCTGGTTCACTAGATTTTTCTCTAACCCCCCTGCCAAAGCTGCTTAGTGGGATGGGATGCCAGGGTTGGAGGGGGCAGGGGGGAAGAGAGAGAGAGAGAGAGAAATGAATGTGTCCTGACCCTGGGCTCCAGCTCTGGTGTTTGACCTAAAAAAATCAAGAGGATTAAGGATGAACTAGAACCAGTGCTGGACCAAAGACATGATTCAGGCGGCCTTCCCTGGATCCCTGGATGTCGAAGCTCAGGCCTTGGTCTTGGGAGGGAGATGAGGAGGCTGAGAGATACTGACGGGGGACAGAGAGAGTGGAGGGGCCTTGGAAACGTCACCGTCGGGGGGGGGAGAAAGATGGAGCCAGGGGAGGGGCGGAAAAGGGGCTGGGTTTGGAGGGAGGAAAACAAGAAAACAGGACGGAGCTGAGACTTAGGAGAAAGAGAGACGCACGCAAGGAGAGCCGGGCAAGCAGAAGCAGAATGCTCGGGGGGGCAACACCGCAGAGGAGACCCCACGGAGGGGCCACTGCACACTGACCGAATGGGTGATCGAACTGAGTTCAGAGAGGGAGAGAAAGAAAAAATGCGAGACTCTGAGAGGTGGAGGGAAAGACAGAAAGGGAGGGAAAGGGGAGGGAGGGGAGAGGACAGACAGACAAGAGGGAAAGAGACGAGGACATCCAAACAGAACCAGAGAGGCAGGGCAGAGAGAGGGGCGGGAAGAGGGGCAGGAGGGACCAGAGGGAGGCCAAGGGGAGCGGAGACTGAGGGAACAAGAGACAGGAAAGTCAGAAGCAGAACCAGAGAGAGAGACACACGCATAAAGAATGACACCAAGACAGAGAAAGCCAGTGAGACTGAGCAAGATGGGGCGATGGAAATCGAAAAAGAAAAGGGGTGTGTGTGTGTGTAACACGGATGGCTGGCCCCTGACCCCGAGGGACACGCCGACACCTGCCTCCCTCGCCACCCTCGCCCCTCCAACTGACCAGAGGGGGCAGGTGTGTGGGAAGACACACATCTGCCAGCACATCATGCAAATAAGCTCATGAATATGCAGCAGGCCCATTGTCTTTCCCTGCCCCCACCCCCATCTGCTTGGCCAGGCCCGCCAGGCCCCCTGGGTTGGGGGCAGCTCTGTCCCCTTAGGGGGAGAGGAGGCTCCCCCCACCTCAACTGTCACTGCCCCTGGGGCAGCCCTTCCCCCTCATGTGGGGCCCAGGTGGGAGGGAAGGAGGCAGGGGAGGGTTAGGGCAGAGACCTGGGTCTGGGCTCACCGGGATAGAAGTCTTTGGACTTGGAGAGCTTGATGGTGGCTCCAGTCTCCTTCTGCAGCTGCACGATGGTCTGCCCGCCCTTGCCAATGATGGAGCCCGCTGCGTAGCTGGGGATCAGCACCTTCAGGAAGTATTCGCCTTCCTCTGCAGGGGCACACAGGGCGGAGGGGAATCAGAGCGGGGTGGGGTCTTCGCCTTTGGAAGGCACCTCCAGGGAGGTGCCCGGAGGGGGTGGGCAGAGGAAACCATAGGGGGTCACAGTAGCACATAGGAGCGATGACCAGGAACACAGCAGTAAGGACAATACTACAAATAATGACCTTCGTTCACTCATTCATTCATCAACCAATAGTTGCTGAGCACCTGCTACGTGCCTGGCACTGGTCTAGGGAAACAACCAAGAGGAAAATAGACAATGTTCTCTGATTTCACGGGCGAATCAGGCAAACGAGGCCAGCAGAGTTTTAGTGATTCAGCCAAGAGCTTGTAGCTACATTCTTCCAGAGAGGGGAGACAGACAAGATCATGTGAGATGGTGGTAAGTACTACGAACACAAAAAGGCAGGAAGAGGGGATGAGGGTGTGTAGAGGGCTGCAGTGTCAGCCAGGAGGCCAGGGAGGCTCTCCCCAACCATGTGGCGTTCTTTATCCACGACACACTTCTGCAGCACCCCACGGGCGCTGGACTCTGTTCCAGGTACTTTAAATACCAGTCGTTTTCACTTTCACGCTGGACTTACGATGGAGGTTATCGTTCAAAAACCCATTGTACAGATGAGGAAACAAAGGTGAAGGAATCACCCAAGTTCACATAACTAGTAGGTGGCAGAGCTGAGACTCCAGAGGGCACGCTCCGGACCGTGACGCTAACCAGGCTGCGGAGGAAGGAAAGGAAGATTTGGCTCTGGGAAGGATAAGTGAGTACAACGGCCCTGGGCTGGGACTGTGCCTGGCCGGTCCAGGGAGAGTGAGGAGGGCCAGCGTGTCTGGGAGGAGACGAGGGCAGAGAAGGGTGCTTGCTGGTGGGGGATGTCAAAGCTTGTGGGCTGCGGAGAGCTTTGGCCTTTACTCCAGGTGAGATGGGAGCCATGGGATGGATGTGACCTGACCCAGGTTTTAAGAGGACTCCTGTGACGCCCATGAGGGGAGCAGACTGCGAGAAGCAAAGGCGGAAGAGCTGGGGGCCCGGTGAGGAGGTGACCGCAATGAGGATGGCGTTCTGACCAGTGGAAGCGGTGAGGGCGGAGGCGGAAGAGGGCTGGGCGCTGGAGATGTTGTGGACACTCACTTTTGACCGGGCGCTGTGCTGAGTGCTTTGCAAGCTTGATCTCGTCCATTCCTCACAACCTCCCGGTGAGGCGGGTAGAATGAGCTCCATTTTTACACAAGAGGAAACTGAGGCACAGAGGGGCACAGAGAAGTGAAGGCACCAGCCCATGGTCACCAGCCCAAGGGCGCTAAGCCAGTCGCTGGGTTGAGAATCAAATCCAGTTCTGAGCAGTCTCCCCCCATCCTTGCTCAACACCCTCCACTGCTGGTGGCCAGAGACCAGCATGCTGAGGGACAACCTCAGGGACCTGGGGACAGCGCCAAGGGAGGTGTGTGGGGCTTTGATCATTCTTTGTTACAGACCAGTTTTCTCGGCCATGCATAAATCACTTTGTTAATGCAACCTCAAGGCACGTCCCTAACCTCTCTTACCTAATCTCTTCTAACCAAACTGCTGCCCCTAACTGTTCCCGGGGTAGAAATTTCAGACCCTTCTCAGTCTAAGACCCTTTGTGACTTGGCTCCACCCACCTTTCTGGCTTCACTTTCTCATCTTCTTCAACTGGCACCAGACTCACTGTCCTTTCTTTCCCTCAAGCATCCCCTGCTCCCTCCCACCCCAGGGCCTTTGCACAGTCTCCCTGCCCGACACTTCCCTCCCCCCAGTAATCCCTCTTGTCCTTTAGGTCCCCGCTCAAATGTTGCTTCTTCTTGGAAGCTTTCCTCGAACCTCAGGATGGGATGGCTGCCCCTGTTTCGTGGCTTCAGAGCAACTGATCACAGGAGTCCACTGTGGACCACATCCACGGAGCTCACCCCTGCGTCCCAGGGATGTGTGCAGTGGACACCGGGAAAGGGAAGGGGGCGGTCAGGCCATTCTGCTTCCAAAACCTAAGGTCTTCCACCATCCCCCAATGGCGTTTCAACTTTTTCTTTTAAGCAAAGAAAGCGTAGTTTCAATGTCTCCCATGAAACCCCAACACACACAGCAGATGAAAGAGAAAGTTCTCCAGCGAAAGTAGGGGCAGAGAGGGGGGCTGGGAGTCCTGCCCATCTCGGCTTGGTCTCTTAAGATGGAAGGTTCTGGCTTGCCGGATGTATTTAAGATGGGGGTGTGAGGAAGAGGGGCTGGATGTGGCCTCGCAGGGGTGGGGAGGGGTCCAGAACCAAGGGGTTTCCCTGAGCCCAACGGCAATCCTCTTAAACTGGCCTAATCAGACCATTAAGCCTATTAGGTAATTAACCCCCCCAGGGAGCCTGGCCATCAATCATCCTGACCCTCCTGAAGTCGCTTTCTTCCTGGGCTCCCAGGAAGGAGAGCTCCCAGGCTTTCCCTGCCACTCTCATCCCTGAACCTGTCACAGGAATGGAATTCTTTATCTCCGGAAGGCTCAGAAAGATGGGGAGGGAATTCTCACTAATCCTTGGGACGCCATCCACTCACTTCCTCAATGTCACTATCCAACCCCTCCCCCGCCCCAGACAGGGCTTCGTCCCAGCTCCCCTCTTGAGGGTGGAAGGTATTCATCTTCTCTAAAGAAAACTGAGGTCGCCCCCTCCCCACTTTACGCCCCTTCCTCTCTTATGAAACAGCAGAAACAACC
>RJWJ010035443.1:0-16652 GCA_004363605.1 Indri indri
TAAAAATTCCATTTACCAGTGAGGAAACAGAAGTGTGAAAGATCAAATGACTCGTTCAAGGTTATGTAGCTAGTGACAGACCTGGCGATGGGTGCCAAGATTAGTTTTTTCTCACTGCAAAGGACAGAAAGTCAGATACAGAACAGCAAAAACCCAAGGATCTTTAGACAGACTCTGAAACCAGTGCTCTTTTCTGGCAAGTAAATCTGCCCCTCATGGAGTTTATTTGAGGAAGAAGAAAAAAATAGCTGCTCTTTTATTAAACTATGACCATGCACTGGGAGATATGTAGGCATTCTCTCTTTCTGTGCTCACAACAATCTTAGGAGGTAGGGGGTATAATGCCTCCTGTTTTATAAATGAAAAACCAAGGTCAATATACAAGGTATTTTGGTTCAGTGTCACACAGCTGGTGAGTGAAAGGAGTAGAAAATGAAGGTCTTTCTCAGCTAAGGCACGTCTGACTTAACCTCCTTTCCCCAACAAGCCGCTGCGGAGACCCAGGGGTGCCAGTTGTGCTGACATTCAAGCTCAGACAGCTGGAGTTTTTTCTCTTCCTCCTTGGTTTCCTTTTTTAGAATATTGGTCTCTAGGCTGCTCGGTGGCGGCGGGGGGCGGGGTGCCTCAGACTGCACACAGCTGAAACTTTTGCGAGGTTTATTATCATCAGTAGCAACTAGTATGTGTTGAGAGATGGCTACCACGTCAGGTGTTGTGTTTAGCACCTTACTGGACTTGAGCCATTTCATTCTCTCAGCTATGCTGGGAGGCAGATGGCATTGTTGTCTGCTTCTTCTTTCACTCTCTTTGTTGAATGAACTGATAAAGGGTATTCTCTTGCAAGGAGCCTTGGGGACAACTTTGTCCCAGTCAAGCTGTGGATTTGAGGGGAAGCAAAGGAATGAAATCATGAAAAAGAGTATCATCACCCTCTAGTAAAGCTGGTATTTCTGAATGTTTTGGGAGTCATTGGACCTGTTTGAGAATTTGATGAAAACTTTGAAATTATTCCCCAGAAAAATATCGATTGGCACATATGAAATTTCACATACAGTTTATACATGTTTGTAGTTCACTCACAGCCTCCTGAAGCCCAGGCGAAAAATCAGTACTTTAAGTTTTTTTAATTTCAAAATATTAAGGGAGTACAGATGTTTTTGTTGCATGGATAGCTTATAATGCTTAAGTGAGGGCTGTTAGTGTGCCCATCACCCGAATAGTGTTCATTGTGCCCGTTAGGTAGGTTTTTACCTCTCCCCTTCTCCCCTTCCCCACTTCTTGATTTCCAACAACTTTTACTTCTCTCTGTGCTCCTGCGTGTCCATCAGTTAGTTCCAGATTATTAGAGAATACGTGTGGTGTTTGTATTTCCATTCTTGAGATACTTCACTTAGGATAAGGGTCTCCAGTTCCACCCAAATTGCTGCAAAAGACACTAATTCATTTCTTTTTATGGCTGAGTAGTACTCCATGGTGTACATATAAGACATTTTCTGAATCTACTCATGAATTGATGGGCACTTAGGTTGATTCCACATCTTTGCGATTGTGAATTGTGCCATAATAAACATTTGAGTGTAGGTGTCTTTTTGATAAAATGACTTCTTTTCCTTTGAGAAGATACCCAGTAGTGGGATTGCTGGATCGAATAGTAGATCTACTTTTAGTTCTTTGAGGAATCTCCCTGCTGTTTTTCATAGAGGTTGTACTACTTTGCAGTCTCACCAACAGTGTGTAAGTGTTCCTTTCTCTCTGCATGTATGCCAGCATATATTGGTTTTTGACTTTTTAATAATAGGTGTTCTGACAGGGGTAGGGGATATCTCATTGTGGTTTTAATTTGCAATTCCCTGATGGTTAATGATGTTGAGTATTTTTTCATATGTCTGCTGGCCATTTGTTTCTCTTTTGAAAAATGTCTGTTCATGTCTTTTGCCCACTTTTTAATGGGGTTGTTTTTTCTTGCTGATTTGTTTGAGATTCTAGATATTAGCCCTTTATCAGATGTATAATTTGTGACTATTTTCACCTATTCCATAGGTTGTCTGTTTGCTCTGTTGATTATTTCTTTTGCTGTACAGAAGCCTTTTTAATTTAATCAAGTCCCATTTATTTATTTTTGTGGTTGCTGTAATTGCCTTTGGGGTCTTAGTCATAAATTCTTTGCTTAGACTGATGTCTAGAGGAGTTTTTCCTACATTTTCTTCTAGAATTTTTATGGTTTCATGCCTTCTAATAAGTCATTTATCTATGTCGAATTAATTTTTGTAAGTGGTGAGAGATAGGGGTCCTGTTTCATTCCTCTGCACGTGGCTATCCAATTCTCCCAGCACCATTTATTGAATAGGGCTTCTTATCCCAAGTGTATGTTGTTGTCTGCTTTGTCGAAGATTGGTTGGTTGTAGGTAGATGGTTTTATGTCTGGATTCTCTGTTTTGTTCCATTGGTCTATGTCTCTATTTTTATACCAATACCATGATGTTTTGGTTAGTATAGTTTGAAGTCTGGTAATGTGATGCCTCCAGATTTGTTCTTTTTGCTTAAGATTGCCTTGGCTACTTGGGCTCTTTTTTGAGAACCAGTGCTTTAAATGCTGTTACAATAGTTCCCAAATATTTCAGACTTCTGAACTGTGGAGGGTTTGATTTCCTGATATCTCTGCGCATGTGCTCCTGCATAGCTGCTGTTTAAAATTCTGTCTGTAAAAAGCTGACGTGTAGCGTAACCAGCTCATTTTAAGAGCTAGCATAAAAGCATTTTTAAAACTATGTGCTATAGTTTGAACATGTCCCCTAAAGTTCATATGTGGGAAACAGTCCCCAGTGCAGCAGTGTCGAGAGGTGGGGCCTAATAAGAGGGAATTAGTGTCATTATCACGGGGTGGGAGTGGGTTAGTAATCTCAAGAGTGGGCTTGTTTTAAAAGTGAGTTTGGCTCCCTCTTGCTGTCTTGCCCTTCCATCTTCTGCCGTGGGATGACAAAGCAAGAAGGTCCTCGTCAGATGCAGGCCCCTCAACCTTGCACTTCCCAGCCTCCAAAACTGTAAGAAATAAATATGTTCTTTATAAAATACCCAGTCTCAGGTATTCTGTTAGAGCAATGAAAACTAGACTAAGACACTGTGTGTGAAGATTTTCAGAAGAATTTCATAACCATTATTTAAGTTCACATACAGGAAGGAGACCCAAAGAAGATTAAACTAAAGTGGAAAATTGAGGTAATTACCGAAATAATTCAATACAAAAATTACTTTTAATTTGCAGTTTTAGGGAAATATTTGAAATATTCTGGAAATATACAAGGCCTTGCATGAATTGGCCCCCGGCCACCCCTTCCAGCTCATGTTGGCCACTATTCTTTCCCTTACTAGGTTCCAGCCACACTGGCCACCCTCCTCCCCTACATCTGGCACATAACTTGCTGGTCCCTCTCCAGGGATACACTTCCCCTGGACGTTTGCCCAGCTGGCTCCCTCAAGGGATTCAGCACCCCATTGCTGGGCCCCTCCTCAGAGCTGTCTCCCCAACCTCTCCATCTAAAAGAGCACCCTTCCCCCATCACGCTCCCCTGCCTGGCTTTGTTTTCTTCATTGCCCCACCACCCCAATATCATGTTATAAATTTAAATTTTGGCTGGGCACAGTGGATCACAACTGTAATCCCAGCACTTTGGGAGGCCTAGGAGGATTGCTTGAGGCTGAGTTCCAGACCAGCCAGGGCAACACAGTGAGACCTCATCTCTACAGAAAGTAGAAAAAAAAATTAGCCAAATGTGGTGGTGTGCACCCATAGTCCCAGCTACAGAGGCACTCTAGCCTTGGTGACAGAGCGAGACCCACATTCCCCCCACCAAAGTAATTTTGATATCTTGTTCACCATGGATTTTTTTGCATTGATTCTGTTTCCTTAAAAAATATTGCATCAAAATATTATTTATCTTGATTCTAAGTGTTTGGGGCACACCCTTACGTTTTGCATTACAGGCGAGTGCCTCACCTGCCTCTCCCTCATCCGGGCCCTGGTTCCTGATCTCCCACAGCTGGAACTTGAAAGCGCCATGTTGCAGAGCCTTTGTTTTGTTCCCTGCAGGATCTCTAGCGATCAGCCGAGGCCTGGCAAAGAGGAGGAGCTCCATTAATAGTCGCTAGATGAACGAGGGAAAGGAAAGGGGCATCCTCATTGTGCTGCACGCGCAAGTGGGCGACTCGTGGAGAGCCAGGGTGCACACTCAGGGAAAACATAAAATTTTTTAAAAAGATGTTTTATTTAAAAAATCACCATCAAACCAGAACCATGACTCCCCAGCACTTGTCAAACTGGAAGATCTCTTAAATGGGCTCCTCACCACTTCCATCCTCCTGATGAAATTTAACTTAATTGAGGTCAAGTTGCTGCTACCACACTACCCACCATTTCCTCTTCCTTCCTTGGGAGGAAATGGTACAGAATTCAGGGCATTAAGCATAAATACTTAGCAAAGTGTTGCCAAAAACTAAAAAAATTGTGTTTAATTCTATTTAGACATTTTTTTCAGAAGTAATCATCGTATTGAATTAATCAGTGGAAACTCACCCTGGAACTGCTTTCTTTCAAAAAAAGGAAGGAAACACATTTAGCTAGGGGCAGCATTTTTCATTATTTTACACCCAGTGGTTTTGGTTTTGTACTTTGTTGACAGAGGTACTCAGTTTGAACTCATCTCTTAAAAAATTTCAAAAATAGGACCTGTTCATTACCTATTAGAGTGCTTTGGAAGACTCACTTAGGAGGGATTGAGTTAAAGCATTAGAACAGTACTTGAGTAAAAATATTTAATAAATACGCACTGCTGTTATTATTACTGTTGTGTAAAGAATCACGTTGTCCACAGTGATAACAATTCATTGTTTGCCTCCCCACAAAAACCCCTCTTTCCACCCACAACATTCCTGACTTTTGCTAGGGGGTCCCATCAGCATCAGGAGACAGTTCTTCATGGGTCTCTTGCCTTGTTGCACATCTTCTGAGCAGAGGCACCGATGGCATTTTGTTCTGGACCATCTTTTCAAGGATGTTCGTAGCCAGCAGCCTTGGAAGATAGAGATAATGTCTCCCCCCAGAGCACAAGGGCAGGTTTGTTTGCTGCACAATGTAATAAAGATGGTGTCTCCCTCTGAGGCAAAGGTCAGCCAGGTTTGCTCACAGGCTGTTGTCAAAGATTGGGGATCCCTGTACTGAGGTTTCCTTGTCTGTGGCACAAAGCCATGTCTTTGGCACAGCATCCACCTGAGCCCACCTCTGCATCGAGTCCTGGGACTTGGGAGATGCAGGGAAATGATGTGAAGATGAAACATAAGCTGCTTGTGATGCTGTGGGAGGAGCCCTTTCCCTCCATGCAGAGAAGAGTTAACACAGCAGGTCTGACTGTGTTACAAAGTTCTGCTTGCAAGGTCGGCCTTTGATTGGCGTATGGGAACTTGGATTTGGGGAGGGTTCCAACTCTCCCCAGAATTGATAAGAATGGCTCATTGTGCTTAAACCATTTTCACAAACAATGTGATTTGTGCTAAACACCTGCGTTCCTTCTGGGAGTCTGGAAATTTGGTAGGTACCAGGCAGAGGCTGCCTACACGATCGGCCCTCCTTAAAAACCCTGGGTGCTGAGGCTTCATGACTTTCTCTGGGTGACCACATCTCACACATATTGTCACACGTGTAGCTGGGGGAATTAAATGTGTCCTGCATGACTCCGCTGAGAGAGGACTCTTAGAAGCCTGTGCTCGGTTCCGCTAGATTTCACCCTGGGTGCCTCTTTCCTTTGCTGATTTTACTTTGTAGCTTCTCGCTGTCATAAGTCATAGCTGTGAGTATGACTGTATTCTGAGTCCTTCTAGTGACTCATTGGGCCTGGGGTGGTTTGGGGACCACTGACATAGTCTCTGATCCCAGAATCTTGTGTCTTCTGTCAGCATGCATAAAACCGTGGCAGGCTAACTTGTTATTTTGAAGTGGGATAAAACGTCACCACTTCACAGTGCTTGGCAGAGCCATCCCTTTACCTCTCTCAGAACACATGGGAGCGGGGGTGGGGAGAGAAGGAGAGAGAGAGAGACAATTCCAGCTGTATGTAAACTTGGGTATTCCATGCCTTGCTCATCATGGAGCTCTCAGGGGCAGCCACCCAATCTAGGCTAATCCAAGCAGAGTGAAGTCCCTTTTTTTGCCCTCTGGCTGTGAATCAGGAAGGACATCACTTGGGAAAGCCACCTTGCAATCGGAGTTAAGCCAGAGAAAGTGGGACCAAGAAACTGGTCCTTGATGACACTGGTGGAGCCCCTGAAACCAACCAGTCTTGCAGCCAGTCTGCCCTGAATTATTTTTAGATACTTGAGTCAATAAATTTGTTTTATTGCTTAGGACAAATTGGATATGGTTGTTTATCACTTGTAACAGGAGTCTTAACTGAACCAGATCACATCTGTTCAAAGAATGTGTCTCTCCAGGGTGTCTCTGTCCAGTTGCAGAGAACCAAACCTCACAAAGATGGGATCCTTCTTTTTAGGACCCTGAGACTAACTCAATAAAAATAACTAGCCTTCTAGCAGTCAACATTTTAAAAGTGCTACCAAGTAAAGAGTAGCAGATGGGAGTTGAACTTGGTAATATTTCGGGTGACTTACAGCCTGGGGATGCTGTTTCTAGGCTATGAAGGTGTTTATGTGGCTGAGATGTGTCTAGGAGACCCCTGATCTTCAGGAGGGATTAAGTAACTATGGCAACATGAGCTAAAGACTCAGCTGCAAGGAGAGGAAGAGGAGGTGGTTTGACTTGAGGGGAGCTCCCCACCATTTCCATATCTGTGCCCAGTGGTGGGTATCCTGCCCACACCTTCCTGTCTGCACCACCACAGGTGATAGTTTTGTTTTCTGGTGCCAGTGTGGCACATACGAACTTGGCCTCTACTGTATCTCTCTGCAGACTTTAGAAAGAAGCATTTGAATGACAAAAGCAAACATTGGAGGCTTTACTCTGGTACCAGAACTTGGGGGAAATGAATCAAAGACTTTTCCAAAGAAAACAACTGCTGCAAACAATGTCTAAAATCATGATTATATTTAAATAATATTATAAATTGTAACAGATTTGAGACTGTTAAAGTATAAAGTTTTTCTAATTGAGCAGTAGAATTTGTCAACACAAAATCTGTAATGTACAAAATAAATTAATAGATAACCCAACAGAACACGTCATGTTGTAAGTATTAATATAACATGCATCTTTAGGTTAAGGTAACATAGCAAAAATATATATTTTTTGGTGTAATACAGAGATACACAATTTGTACCAATATCACAAAATTAACTCAATCCAAAATGAAAAAAATCTTACTACATTTTCCAACAGATGGAACAAATATTAATCATTTGAAAAAATCTCTTTCCCCTCCAACTCCTTCATTTTCTAGTACCTGATATATTGTACATGTATTTCTTCATCACTTTACTGTATGACTCCCCTACTAGATTGTAAGCTCCATGATGGCAGGACTGCTATATCTCTAGCACCTAGAACTTGACATATAGTAGGCACCCAATAAATAAGTGTTGAATGAATGAATTTAAAACATGTACTATGTATATAAATATAAAAATTATTTCTATGACATCACTTCAAACACTGACACTGCATACTCTTCATGATATGCTAAACTTCACAAGGTCTTTATTTAATATCTGACTCTCTTTCCTGACCCCCTGTGGGGTAAGGAAAGTCAATGTCCTGGGGTTACTTAGCCACTCGATAATACCAGCTTTAGGTGCCATGTCTGTTTTAGGCCATCGTATGCCCCGGCTGCCTTTTCGCACAGGACAGAGTTGTGCAGGTCGTGGATGTGAAGCTAAGAGGTTAGCAGAGGAAGTAGGAGGTAGATAGTCCTCATTCCAATGTCCCCCTGAATTGCCGCGTGTGTTGCTCCAGCTTCTCAGCCTCGGCCTGGAGGTGCCCCAGGGCTGCGGGGCTTGGATACTTGAGCACTGCGTTCTTGGTGGCCAGCGCGAGGTCCTTGAGCAGGCTGCAAAGGTGACTGCTGCTGCAGAGGATCTCGTTGCGCACGTCCCTCTCCTGGGTCTCCTTGCACAGCGTGTCCACCAGCTTCTGCCCCACCGTAATGACCAGCTTGCTCTGAGTGATGAAGGTCTCTGGGGGCTGGCTGTTGCTGAGGCTGCTGTTAAATACCCTGATGGCTTTGAAGAGTGCCCCAAAATAGAGCCGGCAGTGTTCAGAAAGGTGGATTTTCTTCTCAGGAGTCTGCTGACTCAAAGGTTGGGGTAATAGAGAGAGAGGATTCTAAAGAAGGGGAAGAAGAAAATAGGTAAGAGATAGATTTGATTAGCAGGCTGTGGTTGTCTGCCCTTTCCTGTTTTTGCTCAATTTGCAAGACTTTTTTTCTTTTTTTGAGACAGGGTCTCCCTCTGTCACCCTGGGTAGAGTGCAGTGGCATCATCACTCACTGCAACCTCAAACTCCTGGGCTCAAGCAATCTTCTTGCCTCAGCCTCCCAAGTAGCTGGGACTACAGGCGTGAGCCATGACATCTGGCTAATTTTTCTATTTTTAGTAGAGACGGGGGTTTCACTCTTGCTTAGGTTGGTCTTGAACTCCTGAGCTCAAGTGATCCTCCTGCCTCAGCCTCCCAGAGAGCTAGGATTACAGGCATGAGCCATCGTGCCCAGCCAGAAAAATGGAACCAACGTCTCCCCAAAGCCTATATGCAGTTGAAAGACTCTTAGCACCTAACTTAGTGGCAACAACTCCAGGTAACAGTTGAAAGCTCCCGTATTTTATAGGTGAAGAAACTGAAGCTCAGAGAAAAGAAAAGGCTGCCTAGGGCCATTCACTTAGTAAATTAAAGGTCTGGAGCTCTAAGACAATTTAGCTAAGTCTGAAACTCTCTTTCTTTCCATTAAATATCACACTCTCTTGTTTACATATGATCTCAAAATTCATAGCCTGGAAGCACTCAGAAAGATATGACTTAAAACAGTGATATTTTTTCAAAAGGGGTCTGTGTCCCCAGTGGCTGGTAAGGTCAGAGAGGGGATTAAACAAGCAGGAGGAAGGTATACTTTGGAGAAGTATATTCGTTATTAGAATTTCATATTTGGAAGATGAAAACAATGATTATCTGTATAATACAAAGTGAAGGAAACATTAAGATGTCAGTTAAGATGAAATCAGAAGGGAATATGAGAAGAATGAAGCAGAGGTCAGAAAGAATAAGCAATGAGCTAGGCATTGGATTATCAGCATCTCTGCCTCAAAATATTAACTGTAGGTAAACAAAAAATGTACTATGAGTCTTAGCCTGGGGTGCTAGAAACATGTGGAGATAGTTTTGGTTATCACATCAACTAGGTAGGCAGTTAGTGGGAAGGGCTCTGGGGAAGCTGAACAGTCCAGCCCACACAACAGAGAACTATCCACCCCATGGTCAGTGGTGCCCCTGACCCCCCACTGAGAGGCATGGTCAGTCTAAAGCTGGGGATTCCAGTGTGGTCTTTGGGCCAGGGCTGCATCAGAATCACCTGGGAACTTAGAAATGTAAAGTAACGGGCTCCACCCCAGACCTATCAGAAACTCGGGGAGTGGGGGCCCAGCCACCTGACTTTTAACAAGCCTTACAGGTGACTGTGATACATTCAAATTTGAGAAGCACTCGTCTGAGGCATACTTCATGTTGAACAAAATAGCATGATTTTCAGCAATATGGCAGGCCCAAAGTTTAGTGTTTGGGGTTTGGGGAACTGAGCATCAGGAGGCTTGGGTTCTTGTCCTAGTTTGCCTTTGAGAAGGCACATGACCTCACCCAAGTCATTAGGCACCTCTGACTTTCCCTCTCTCACCCTCCACTGTCCCATAACCTGGGTCGTTGAATTGGTTCATTGTTTCCCAAGCTTCAGTTATGCTAAGACAGCCTTCTCACAGCCTTCTAAGTTGTACCCTTCCTGCCTCCCTCTTACCTTCATACTTTGTCTTTAAACGGACTCATTGTTTTTACTTAAATTAATTTAAAGGAAACTTGAAAAATTGGTAAATGGAAAACTTATTTGTCACAAATAGAAGTTCACCAATAAAAATAAGCACAATGATAATATCTTTGATGTGTTAAAAAAAAAAAGAACATCAAGTGTAAGAGGTGATAAAGATACACAAGCCCCAAACCAAAATATTTTTTTCGTTGTTGTAACCGGGAACATTAAGAGAGAGTGTCAAAGGGAATGTGAGTCAGTACTATTTAATGCCATGTTGGTACCACCCATGATAACTTGCAGAGCACCCAGAGTCATTGCACTAATGCTTAATGGTTCACATTCCATTCCCTGGAGTTCGCTGTACTCATTGATCCCCAGGGTTCTTTCTATTGCTAAAAAAAAAAAAAAAAAAAGGAAAAAAACCACAAAAAACCAAATCTCCCCCCATATGTGCCATGGCTGTAATGCTGAATTATCCATAGCATGAGGAAATGTATCTAGGGATAATGCATGTTAATAAGAAGTACTAGAGAGTGAGCACGATAGCTTACCATTGCTCCTAACTCTTTGTTTTCATCTAACCTTTGTTCCAAGATGGGTTTTCTTTTCTCTTCTAGGTTAGGCAACCTCTGAAAAATAAAATCCCTTCAAATTACCAACTCGAATGGTTTTTATACTACTATATAACTGTTTAAATTCACTTTAAAACTTGAGACCTTGTTATACTTTTTATTGATGGTTCTGCCTACTGATGTCTTTTTTGAATGAAAGGAGACTTTGGCAATCCAAAGGCTGAATTTTGCCTACCAATGTGGCCTAATGTAATGACCCACACAGTTTTTTAAAGTTTATATATATATATATATATATATGTAGATATATGTAGATATATATGTAAATTTTAAATATCCAAATTTCTAGGATGTGTTAAAGCCCTTACACCACCAGGCATTTCAGCAGAACACCGAGGCTGGGGAAGAAAGCATCAAATTATTTCCTTGACACGGCTACAAGTTACCTGCTGGGCCTCCTGAGGTTTGCAATCCCCGAACTAAATCTCTTCTTTCTATAAAGTCTCAACTCTTCCAGCAGAGCATTTCTAAGAGTAACCAAAGTCTAGAGGCTGATTAGACCATGAACATTGGAAGAATGTTTACTTAATACTTCCTCTTGTGTTGCTAAGAAACACACTGACAATGACTAAATTTATAACTTTGAAAATGCAAGGAATCTTGATGAGATTTAAAAAATCTACTCAAAGTTAAGCTGAAATGGCATACTGAAATAAAAATAAAATAAAATAGAAAATAAAAAATCTACTCAAAGAACAGATTTTTTAAAAAGTTTTAAAATCCTTTCTGATTCTATTAATAGTATCAGTGGCAAAGCTGAACCCCCAAAATTTCCAGAAGAAATCCAATCCAAATATGTTGATTTATCTGCCTTAATAATAAAATATTTATCTTACTTGCTAATAAGGTTTCATCTAGAATTTTACTTTTATGAATTCTATTTTCTAGAAAATGGAACCAGTATCTCCCCAAAGCTTACATACTGTTGAAAGATTCTCAGCATCTAACTTAGTGGTGACCACCTAGTAATGATTGGAGCTCCCTTGTTATGCCACTTGAAACTCTGAACTCACCTGTCCACAGGTATTTGTCCTGTTTTTCTTTAATAGTTCAGGGGAGTGTTCATTTTCCCTCTGCTTGGTAAAAGGAGTACTCCTTTGGTATGATTCAATTTCTCTTTGGGGAGGCTGGATGCATTTTTCACACTTAGATTCTTTTTTGTAGTTCTGCTTAAAAAGGAGTCTCCCATTGGCAATAACAATGGAGGCAAATCTCTTGATGTCTTCTGGAATCATTCGTGCCACCAAGACAAACCTCTCAAGGTCATCTGGGCTGTTTTGGACTTTGTCAGTCACCAGGACTTCCAAGGACCAATTGCAGTTATCCAGGCTTTCCTTCGTTTCAAGCAGGATCCGGTAGGAGTTGGAGATTGTCTGTAGCTGATCCCAGATTCTGGCCTGAAGGTTGCTGTCAGTGAGGTTACAGGAAGCCCCACGGACTCCTCGGGCAAAATCCAGAAATTCTCTTACAGACTCTTCTATGTGATCAGCAGCCCTGCGGATTGCATCAATGTTGGCCTCCAGATGGTCCCTGAACCTCCACTTCCTGCTTACAAAGAGCAGCAGGCCTGCTGTAGAGCTGACCACCTTGTGTTGCAGAGCCCTCACTGTCCCCTTGGCCAAGTCCAGGTCCAAGGAGAGCTCCTTTGCTGACTCCTCTGAGGAAGAGCTGGAGGAGGAGTCAGTGGATGCGGAAGAGCATGAAGAAATGCTAGCTCTGCTGTCAGAACTAGAGACAGATAATCTGTCCTCTTCAGGAGACAGGGAAATCGTCTGTCTGGAGAAACATGGGGAGTTACAGCCCATGGAATTCTCTGAAGCCTCATTGGCTTTTCCCAGCTCTTTCCCAGCAAGAGGGCCACTCAGCATTGCTTTGGGGACGTCGTAAATGTTGGGCTTGGTGTTCTGCTGTTCCACTCGGGGGATCAGAAAGCTGGAAGGAACCTTGTAGCTGACACCTTCATCCAAAGGGACTGTGTCCCTGTGTGCTGGAAAGCTGTAAGAAGGAATTTCTGGAAGACTGAATTTTTTCTGCATGGGCACATTCAGCTGTGGAGTGAGGGACCTGTCTCTGCTACTTGGAGGATTGTGGAAAGTGGAGCCAGAACTGGGAACAGCATGGAGCCCCGATTCTTCTGCAGAGCTGGCCGGAGATGTGTTTCTGACGTTGGCCTTTCCCGGAGACACTGGAGTGTCATAAATCCATTCTGATTTCTGTGGATTCGGTAATATGTTATAGATTCCTCTTTTTAAGGCACTTATTGGTGTAAGGAGAGCACTCTGTTCCTGTGGAAGAAACACAAAGTTGTGCAGTTGGTAGCAATAAAAAGAGGGTTTGAATGACTTATTTAAATCTGATGGTCACTCCCCTGCTCAGGTTCCTTCAGTGACTCCCCGTTTCTCTTATCAAGGCCCTTCATGACTGGCTCCAACTCCTTTTGACCCTTCTTTCTCTCCGCTTCCACCACGTGTACCCTGCGTCATCTGCCAGCACCTCCCTGGGGATCCAGCCACCTGGCTGTTCACCTTCCACTGTCCCAGACCAGTACTCATACTGCTGTTATTTCATTTTGCCCAAACCGGTTCCTCTGCTCTAAACGCCCTTCCTACGCTTTCCTTTTCATCCAGCCATCCTATGTATCCCTCCTGACACTGCTGAAACACTACCTCTTTTCTAGGGCATCCCCTACTAGCCTCAGGCATAAATGTATCTATGGGACACATACATATGGTAGAATCCAGTGATAAACGTGGGTTACACAGACTTCAAATTCAGTCATTCTCCCATCCACACATAAAAGTGTACTTTAACACAACACGTCCCTGAGGCCCATCGTGAGAAGCAGTTGGCTAATGTTTGCTGAGCTCTTGCTCTGTGCCAGGCCCTGTACCAGACCCTTCGTAGGGATTATCTCACTTAATATTTCCAATAACACAGAGAAGTTAACCACATAGCTGGTTCTATTCCTGGACACCAGTGCAGTTAGGGCTTTTGCCTCAAATGCAATAAGGTCTGTTACGAGGAATTTACATTCTGATTTTTTACCAAGCTGATAACTCTTCCTAGAGAATTTTTAGGTGTTCACAGCATTGCCGCTCAGCACCTCTTCACACTTACGCTTACTTGGCTGGCTGTGGGGTGGAGTGCTGCCTTTTGGGGGCTGGCTGGAATATCGTATAACTGCTGCTTCTCTGGCTCCTGGGGAGAGACCACAAAGGAGGACAACTTGGATTTTCCTTTCCTGATGGCTACATACCACAAACTCTCCCCACTCTGTTGATTTTTTCCAAAGGAAAACAAATCACTGAAGACTTTGAGCTTTCAGGCACAGTGCCTAATGGTGAAAGTCTCTGTGCTGCAGTGGGCCTACATTCAACAGTGGACTTTGTGCTTTAAAAGGAGAGTTCTTGACTGAAGGTGGGGAAAAACCATAGAGAGAGTGAACTGCAGTTGCCTGAGTTAGTGGTTTGTAGTTTGTCTCCTTCTGTGAGTTAGTGTGAAGATTGAATTAAGCCAGAAGAGTAAATGAGATTGGGACCTAATGTGTCTTCCTTCTTTCTTGTTTATTTTTCTCAAGAGGAATGTTCCTGTGTTTATCACTCATGTATTTATCCTGCAAATATTTATTGAGTGCCTACCCACTACCAGATGCTAAGCCCAATGACACTGTATACATACAGTAACAAAGGCAATAATAAAAAGAGGGTTTGAGCTACTCATTTGACAAGTGTGCATCATACTGAGCACCTACTAAGTGCCAGGCACTGTGCTTCCCCCTGCCCAAGCTCCTTCAGTGGCTTCAGAGATATACCTATTATGTAATATATATAATATGTACAGTAATTGGAAAATATATATATTAGGATGTGAAAAATAGGTTCCAAGTTCCAAGGCAAGGCAAGAGAGCACCAAAAGAGGTTTTGCAAAGAAAGAAACAGCTAGAAATCGGAGGGGGTTTCTTTAGAGACAGTTGGGCTGTGAGTCTCCTGAGAATTCCCCTCAGTGAGGGAACAGTGGGGGGCTTTTCACTCTCCTCAAGTGAAGTGTCAGGTACTCCAGTGGGACCATTCAATGACTTGTGTCCTCTGACCTTGGGGTCACAGAGCACAGGGGCTGACTCTGGCTTGGGAAAGGTGAAAGGAGAGAGGCTGATGACAAGATGGACTGGGGTTTTATTTAGACTAGAACTGGGGTTCTCAGGCCTGGCTATGCATTAGAATCACCTGGAAACTTTTAAAAATCCTGATACCTGGGCCCCACCCAGACCTGCTATGTCAGAGTCTCAGGGCGGGCCCGGGCAGCAAGTTTTGCCAAAGCCTCCAGGTGATTCTGGCATGCAGCAGAGGCAGAGAGCCACTAACACGACCAGGGAGAACGCCACCACAGAGCATTTTGATAGGCTAGGGCAGGAGGAAGCCATGTTTTGATCACATGAAGCTAGTCTTACAAATCGAATGGCCCAGTGACATACAAGTAAGTTAAGAAAAAACAACTAAAATTTCATCCCCCAGAGATAATCAAGGTTAAAATAATCACAGTTAAGACTCTGGCGCATATCCTTCAAGATAATATTTTTTTAAATGCGTGTGTGTGTGTGCGTGTGTGTGTGTATGCACATGCATATATGACATATCTATTACAAATGAAAAGTGAAAAATTTTTAAATATTCGGAATTCAAATGGTAATAACATTCTCCTGAGCACAGAGGAGGTTACAAAGGTGGCCTCTGTGTGGTGATGTATGTTTTGGAGTTCGAGCAGACCAAGCCCGAGATCTTTCTCAGTAAAGCTGAAATGCAATGTCTGGGTGACGTGGACGGCCCCTGACTCTGGGTGGAACAGGGGCCACGGCAGGAGCCTCACCTTAAGGGCTGAGGGGACCCGGCTCTGGGCAGGCACGTCATATACCTGGGAAGGCAGAGTTGGCAGCGAGGCCCGAGCAGGTTTGGGAAGCATGAAGAGGGCCTTGGAGAGAAAAGAGGAGAGACGGGAAAAAAGGTCACGCTGGTTATCACAGTCATGTTTGAAGTTATCTCTCAAACAGCAAAGACAGCTTGGCAACACTGTTGGGGTGGTCGCCTGGCACCGTGGCAGGCAGGCCCTTCACTCTCGAGACTGGGCATATGCGTCCCCAGGACCCAGGACTGGGACTGGCATGCGGTGCTAGAATTTGGTTTTTTGTTAGCTTGTTTTTGGTGAATGACCATGTATAGCTTGAACAGTAAGAACCAGCTCTAAGTGTAAAAATCCGCCCGGCCATTCATCTGTGTGGAAACAGACTCAGATAAAGCAACTGCAAAGTGAGCGGTGCAAACGTTTCTCCCAAGGACATGTGATGACTGGCAAGTTTCCAAACAGCTCCCTTCTTTGACAACTGCTTTCTTACTCCCTGGGAAACTTGGTTCTCTAAAATCCTAGGCTCCCAGAAGCACAGCTGTCTGAAGTGCTATCAGTAAGACCGAAAATCCCACTCTTGCCTGGAGATCTGAGTCACTGACACAGAGGAACAGCCTTCATCCCCAGCACCCTGTGCAGAGCTTCAGATAAGGGTATCCAGGCCCCACATCCTACCTCTGTCTCAACTCCATGGTCCCCAAGGGAAGAAGAGCCTGTGCCCACCTTGCTGTCTGGGCTTATACTGACCCCTTCACATGCCTGTTTTACATAGAGCCTGCTGAGATATGGCTTTGCCTGCATTTCACCTAAACCCCGCCTTCCCCCATCTTATAGTTACGCTGCCTTTTCCTCTGCGCGCTACCCTGTGGTCCGCCCCCTGCTCTGGGATCTTCCTCTTTACAGTCAATAAACCCACCTCTGTCCCTGTTGGTCTTAGGCTCATTGGTCCAGGACAAACCTATCAGTCGTTCCCTGATGCATTTTGAATTAAACCCAAGCTCCTTACCAGACCTAACAGGTTATGCACCATGCAAGCCCAGGGACCTTGTGCGCGTGTCCCTGGCCACTGGCCATCACCCCTACTTCTCCTCCCTCCTTTCCCCACTTGTCTGAACAC